>VXBI01004262.1:114742-234121 GCA_013397375.1 Toxostoma redivivum
GGTGTCTGTTATGGAGCAGATTTCATTTCCTTCAGTACGAGCTCAAAAGCAGACCAAGGACAGTAGTGGAAGCCTCATTTGTAGCATCATGATGGGAAGCTATAGAAAGTTGTAAGCATAAGCTCTTCAATTTTGCTTTTACTCCCACTAAACTTTCTGCAGACTTTTATTTCTTCCAGTGTCAAGGAGGAAGTTCACCTATGTTCTCTCACAAATTACCATATCATGGGATGATCTGCTTTCTCAGACTAATTTCAGGAAGCTAATATATCATTAGTCAGCTAATTTTCATATATTAGGATAAAGAAGCTTATATATGCAAAATAAATATTAAATACTACAGTGATAAAAAATTAAACCTGTCAAACAGCATGCCAGTTTACTAGATGCATCAATTTTAATAACTGCATCAGCTTACGCTGACTGCTGGCAGTTGCTCTGTTGTGCCTATTCCTCTGACACTACTGGTACAGTTTCACTTCTGCTTCTGAATGTTACCTACTCTAATAGCCCTGATTAGAGAAGATAAGGAAGCACTTGCTCAATACAGTTATGCCAGAGTGTTTAAGTAGTATACTAATCACAGAAATGGATTTGGACTACATCTTGCTTCTCTGTGGCCTGAGGGCATAGTTTCTATGGCAGTAAAAGTACTGACTGTGTATGCAATTAATAATGATTAGTCAGAGAGAAGAATTTGTACTGCTAAAATGCATTTAGACAGAGTTAATTCCAAGAGACAACTATATCCACTTGTATCTCTTCACAGTCAATTGATTATAAAAGCTGGTTAAATTCTTACAAATTCCACTGTCTTGGTGAAATAGGTATTCTAAGCTAAACTGAAAAATTCGTATTGCAAAATAAGGTTCTGTAGTGTTTACTTCTTTTCCCACCATCCAAGTCTGCATTTCTTCTTTAATAAAAATATATCATGCTCCAAGAATTTTTTCCCTTTTCCTCTCAGATCAGGTAGTCTGCATCAGGCACTCCTGTTTTTTGTTTGTAATAGGCCCCTGAGACAGAAAATCTCAATGCAGGAAAGAAAGTTGCCTGTGGCTAAATATCATATGGTTTAAAGTTCCTCTTTGAACCAGAGAATTACTTCTTATTTGTACAACTATGCTGATGCATATGTAATTATATATACTAAGCTGTAAATGACAGTAAAGTGTTCCCAATGGAGACTTTAATCATTAAATTGAAGCATTTCTAAAATCATGGCAGGTCTAAAGAGCACTCAACTCTTCTTTAATATTCTATTTTTAAATAGAAAATATACCTTTCATAATGTTAATTTTCATTCAGACTGAACAGCTTTTATAATCTGCTGATCACACTTCCTGTATCATAAGTCAGAAAAAATATTTTACCCTAAGTAGTAAAGAACAGTAGTGTAAATCACTATGTTTGACAAAATTATTTCTTATCTTAATGGAAAATGGTATGATGCTTTTTTCAGTTTCTTGTAACACTAAGCATTGGAAATTTACATTGTCTTCGATGGTTAAAAAGCTCAAATCCAAACTTTTCCAAACCAAGGTGGCTTCTTGCTGACACCAACAGCCAGCCAGCAGAACAACCAGAGTCTTTGCTTTTGAGAACCAACATGGTTTCTGAATATAGTTATTAGAACAGATTAAACTCTGCCAGGTA
This sequence comes from Toxostoma redivivum, assembly GCA_013397375.1. NCBI lineage: Eukaryota > Metazoa > Chordata > Aves > Passeriformes > Mimidae > Toxostoma > Toxostoma redivivum. Next base: position 116,399 of record VXBI01004262.1, read on the forward strand.
ATCTATGAACAAAGTGTCATTCTAAGAAAGGGAACACATGCAGGCTAGCCAATGTGTTTGAGATGGGCTTTAAGAGGAAGGACCTTGGGGGTGGTATCCAAAATGGCAATGCTCACACCATTGCATCCAATTAGGAAATAAAGCAGGCTAACCAGAGAAGTGACAAATGTCCCCTAGCTGCCTTCAAAAGTGAGAACCAAAAGGTCAGCCACCTCAAGGGGTGGGAGGTGTGTGTGTGTGGTTGTAGTAATTCTTCTGCACCCTCCTGGAGACCTGCATGCCCAGTTACCTCCCTGGAAAGCTTGTAGACCAGTGCATGCAGCACAGGGAATAACAAAGCCTTCTATTATGTAATGCTTGGCTGGGTAGATGAGGGGAGAGCAGTGTCTGTTGTCTACCTGGATTTCTGCAAGGCTTTTTAACACTGTCTCCTGTAACATCCTCACAGGAAGCTCAGGAATCACGAGTTGATGAGTGGACAACGAGGTGGGTTGAGAACTGGCTGGCAGAGCTCAGAGGTTGTGATCAGCAGTGCAGAGTGCAGCTGGAGGCTGCTGCAGCCAGTGGTGTTCCCAGGGGTCAGTACTGGGTCCAGTCTTGTTACTCATCAGTGACCTGGATGAAGGGACAAGTTGGCAGGTGGCACAGGATTGGGAGGAGTGGCTGATACAGCAGGAGGCTGTGTGAGACCTGGGCAGGCTGGAGAGCTCAGTGCAGAGGAACCTAATGAAGTTCAACACAGGCAAATGCCTGCAGCTGGGGAAGAATAAATCTATGTACCAGTACAGCCTGGGGACCAGCCTGCCCATCACAGGATGCTGCAGCAGCACATAAATGGGTCAGCTAAACTGGTAACATGTTTTGGCCAGCTCTGGGTGCAATATGTCCTATCTCTCCATACACATCCATTAGTAAAAACACTGATCACATAAGGCATTGTGTCTATTCTAAGAAAAGTGGCTTTATGCTTTATTCTATGAGAAATACTTGATTTCTCCTAATAAAATCTCTATTTTTAATTTTAAAAAATTAAATATCTGCAAAAAACCACATTGTGTCCAGACAGATCAAAGACAATACATTTATTAAACATTGAGAAAAACAAACAAAACACTAACATAGAGAAAGTTAAATAGAAACTGAAAGACACATCTTCTGACCGGCATATCATGGCTTGTGTGACCAGTAAAGTACCAAAATGACATTCTGAATTTGACTGAGGTATTTATCTATTTTTGGCAATAGAAACAGAGTAAGAAACTTCTTTCAAACACACACATAGGCATTACTTGCATTAATGTCTACCATCTATAAAATTTTATATGAAACTAAATAATGTAGCTGTTAGAAAATTATAGCAGCAAATTAGCAGAATATCTAATGCACATTTACCATAAAGTACGTGCTAAACTTAAAAATCCCACCCAGTTGGGCCCAGTTGTGTAGCACTTGGTCACAAAAAGAGCATCAGTGAGTTCAGTTGGAGACATCATAAGCAAGACCTGAATTTGCTGCACATTGTACACTTCTGTTCAGGTCAAAGTAAAGAAATTAATTTCCTATTTGCTTTCTAAGAAGAACCCTGCTGTGATGAAACCATGGCTTAGGAAGGTAACTCCTGAAACAATAATGGTTAATTGCAAAGCTCTATCAGGTTCTTAACATATGCAAGAACAAAGAGAGCTTCCTCACTGAGTTTCAGTTTTCTCTCCTTTCCTTCTGAAAGTCTGCCTAACACAGTCAGAGGAGATGCTGTTAGGCTGCAAAAACGAAAACCACATTTGAACAATACTGCACTTGATCCCCTTGTTCCACTGAAGTATTTTAATCCTGTTATATCTCTAAAATGCTGGCTAACTTCTGAAGTCCTTAGTTTATTTTTTTATAAAGACTTTATGTGGCACAGACTAATAAACGTAATGATACCTTTGGCTCTGGAAGGGCTTCAGAAGTTGGTCAAATATGAAGATACTATGCTGCTAAATTATCAGAGCTTATTCACATGTTCTCAAAAATTTTCAGTGAGAGTTTAGTTGCACAGTGTTTAATACTGTGGTCAACAGGATTTTTCTTATAAAAAGTATATTATTATTATTAGCATTAACTAGAATCTGATGAAGAACAAAATAATTTGCCCAAGTATGCAGTATATTTTAAAATTTTATACAGAACTTTAAATTGCATGTATATTTCTATACTAATTACTGTAAGAAATTAATAGAATCAGTTATTTTTAAGTTCCTACAATATTTCAAAATTTTTATATAGGTGTCTTTGGAGGTATAAAATGGCTCCGTAAAAATCTATTTTTTCTTTTAGTTGTGAACAAAATTTTAAAAACCAGAAAACTCTTTTTTAGGACTGCAGCAATTACATTACTTAAATGGGTCACCATAATTGAACTACAGTATTTAGTGTAATAGAAAACATTTATGGTTTTATGACCAAAATATTAAAATATATTTTACCAATTCATATAAATCAAAATAGATGTTTTTAGTCAAGCTACTTTGTGTTTTCACCTATATGATCAGTTCCTAATTATTAATATAAAGATTTCTGCCAACAGCAGTTTTTTCTAAATTCTTACACTTTAAACCACTTGATTTTTAGCTTTATCAAAATGCACAATTTACTTTACATGAAACAGTAATTTCAATGTTTAATTTCACAAAAATCAACACCCACAAGAACAAGACAAAACAGCCTCAAGACAAATTCATAGGTAATATTTACAGAACATAATAGGAATATTTTGATGTATATTTTACGCTGCAACATTTCAGATAAAATTATAGGAACCACGAAAAACATTTAGACTTCATTTTGATGGTTTCAGCATACAAGCCCAAAACTGACTCTCTGCTGTGAAACACTACACACACCTAGTCAAACAAGAGCTATGGCATGATTTTGTTCAGCTGGTCTGTGCTGACATAGCCACAAGACACGTTGAATTCCTTGTCTGGCACGGGCAGCGCGGTGGCGTTGAGCACAAGGCCTTGAGGAGACTGAACGATGTGGATGGACGTGTAGTCTGCCACAGGCGTCTCTGAACTTGGGGGTGCTGCTGTCGAAGCTCCAAGGTTGGCAACAGTAGTGGTAAGGCTCTCTGTGGTGAAGTAGCCATCTTCATTATAGCCTTGCTCCTGAACATGTGGCTCATTCTCTTCGTGGGAAGTCACAGCAATGCATTTTTTCACATCTGCCTCACAGAAGTAGGTGTTGTCCACGGTGAAGTTTTGTTCTGTGCAGCCTTCACGCTGTGCTCTCCCCAGCTTGGATTTCTGCCCTGGTGAAAGTACAACCCTGCCTGCTGGAGTAATATCACTCACTTGAGCATAGAAGTCAGTACTTGTCAGTGAATTCTGGTTGCTTATCTGGGTATGGACTGATGGGTGGGGTGACTCAATGCTGTCTCCGAAGGGTGCCCACAGGAGGCTGTTTTCAGATGGAGCATTTCTGTGCTGGCCTTGAGGGTCCGTGTTGGCAAAGCTCGGAAGTGACTCATCATTATCTTGTCTGTCAAGGCACAAGAGATCCTCTTCTTTTTCAGTAGCCTTTTTGAACTGATCGCTATCAGAGGTGGCATCACACGTGTCACTTGCACTGAAGTCTGTTTCTGGGATATCTGGTTCACAACAACTGGCCCGTCCAGAATCATCATCCTTCGCTCCCAAGCAGTTGTGAGATTTCAGATGATCTTCACTCAGGAGCCTGTCAGTGTCTGAGGCTCTGTTCTTTTCATCAGGGTCTTCTATGTCCAACTCAATAAATTCAACCCACAAGTCATCACTGTACAGCTGTGTCTTGTAGCTGTCATGGCAGGCTAAGATGGAATTCACTTCATCTAGCTTTCCTTTCTACAGAGCAAATAAAAAAGCATTTTATAAAGAAGTAATAGAAATGCTTGTCCTTTTAATGATGTTAACTTACATAAAGATGACTGTAGTTATGTAATAATTGCAAAGGAATTCAAAATTATTTTATGCAAACTAATTCTGCAGCAGCTCCCCAAATGTCAGAATTTTCTTCTACAAAATTTTTCTGCCTGGGATAACAGTTGTCATCTGCTACTACTATAAAGATTCTCACTGTAGATTTTAGAGTTCAATATTACCTTCAAAAGATCTGGGTCAATCCCTTTAATCTTTGGAACTGGCACAGGAGGAAAAATAAGCATTTTTAACCTGGAAAAAAAAAAGGCTTTTAATTGACAGGGGTTTTTTTTGAGGAAGTTAGAAAGAAGATGGGATTACACTGAATTTACATTTAATTACTTCAAAACCAAAATGTTTGAAAATAAAATTCCAAATACTGCTAAGGAAAAGAAGTAATGTTTTCTCTCATTGCAAATTAAGAAACAAATTTTCTAAAAGTTCCTTTTTTGAAATTAAATTTAAATTTTTCTCTTCTGAACCTAAATTTAGGTGGCAATCCATTTTGGAGCCTGGTCTTTGACAATTCAACACTGTATTGAAAGAGTATAAATTCCTAGAGCTCTGTCAATAGATTCCCCTTTTACATATTTTTCAGTGGAACCTGATACAAACCTCAGTATGTGGTGACTTTTCCAAAATTTTTTTCAGGTACACAGTAGCATTGCATATGCCCAATAAATTTAAATAAGGAAACAGAAAATGGGAATTGGTGGAAAGGGGAATTCTTTAGAACTAATAAATAAAACTGAAAAACATCTGCAAGAATTTAGGCTAGTGTTTTGCCATCTCTGTGACAGTTCTTTTTGAATTATTAGTATAGCAAGTAATATATAATTAAGGCAGGGGTTTACTCTTGTAGAGAAAGGTCTAGTAACTTGCTTGGGCATTTGCAGGCTGTGGAAATATATATTATTCTAATTCTTTATAAAGTTCATTCCTAATTGTTTAGGGGACAAAAAACCCTCTAAACCAAACCACTCCCTCTGTCCCTAATTCTAATAGAAGTATGATTTTCTCTTAATAATAATCCAACAGTTAGCTGGTCATGACTATCTCTTCCATTTTACCTCCCTGCTTCTTTTGGAAACAGTTAAACAAAAGAAAAATTCAAAATCCTCTTTATACTGGGTTAATTGCCTATTTTAGAAAGTAAGGTGTGGGAAATGGTAGATACATATCCAAATAGTTTTGCTGCCTTTTTAGTGACCTTGGTGAGGTCCAGAGAAGGTCACAGGAGTCTTAAAGAGTGCCTAGAGAAAAATTTAAGAACCTTTGGCTTAACCATGGCATGCCCAAATTCCTCAGATGTCTCTGGTTTTGAGCATATCCTCAGTGTTCTGCCCAGCAAGCCTAATGAGAACCAGAAATCCAGTAATTTTTCACCTAATCCCTGGAGGGGCAGTGTAAACTATTGGGCTATCAGGGTTAGGATTTGTGCTTTATAGTTGAATCCACAAATCAGGTATTCTGACAGGACTGGGCATTGCTTCTAGTGAAACAGACAAAGAACTTTACCACTCACTGCCTGGAGAAGACATTTGAGAGGGAGAACTATGCTCTGCTCCTTTCTTAGCCTAGCATAATTCAGGCTTTCATCTCTTAGCTCTAATGACTTAAACCTATGGCATCTGTCCTAGAGAGACTCGTTCAGAGCCTGTGAGATCAGAACTGAGGAAAATATGAATTGGTATCTTTCAGAATTAGGAGGAAACCAAGCCTGGATATTTTGCATTATGGAAAACCTACGCAGGCTTCTTCTCTGCGGAATACATTGCCATTCCACTACTAAATACTCCAGTTTGAAGGAAAGGGCACAAGCCCACAATTCAGAAAAAATTTCCACATGAAGGTCCTCAGTGGAGAAAAGCTTCTTCCAGCATTCATGATTAGCATGGAAGATATTTATAAACTCTGATCAGAGACACACAGTCCTCCAATCCTCAGGATTTTCTGAGCCACCCCTTGTTCAGTGTGCTGACCTTAGCTCCTGGTGCCACATGCATATTGCTCCATTCTGACACATCAAGCTTTTGTCATGAATTGTATGAGGAGACTTGCTTTTAAATCTTACTTTTAAATATTGCAGGGAATGACTTCCCAAAATTAAACTCTGTCAAAGCACAGAGCTTGCTGAGATAAAAAATTACTGCACAATGAAAAAATTTTTTTTTAGATCTACTCCAAATGCATCATATTATTTTAATTTTAGTATGTGAAATGAAATTTCACGATTTGATGGTATATGCAAAACTACTCAATGTTCATTTTCAAAGTGTATACACAAGACCACTGACAACATGCATGTGTACACCAGGTCTTGACCATGGTGTTGCCCGGTAGTGTACATAAGTACTGATATGACACCCAAGTTGAATTCTGCCAAAACCTATCCCTGAAAATACATATAAGAGGATTAATTAATTTTAAGACCTGTCATTTTTAGGTGTGTTTAATTATTTCATTTTTTTATATGACACAATTTTGTAATTTTTACAAACAATGCAATTCTGTGCTTTGTTTCATTTTACTCCTCTTATCTACAGGAGCTGCAATTTATCCACAGAGACCAAATATTCTCCTGTCACTCAAGCTCCTTCCCTTGGCACCAATAAGTGGAGTTTAGTGGAATGATCGAAGAACAAGGTTATATATATATATACATAGGTTTGTATGAAACTTTAAAACTGCAGGTGAATAAAAAACAGCATGTACAAAATTTGAGTGAGCTAAAAAATCGGCCCCCTTCAAAGCCTAAGTAAATCAATCATGTCAATTCTGCAGAATAAAATGTGCTGCAGTGAAAGAAGAAGATCAATATAATCAGATTCCCTGTGCTAAAAGCCCCATACATACTAATTTCAGTTATATGTAGTTTACAAGAATGGACAAAAATGTTCAAAATCGTTCATAGTCCCCCAAATTTGATATAATTGATTTTTTTCTTTTTTTACACTACAGGTACGTAAAATCCAACAAATAAAAAGTCTCTACCTTGGTTGTTTAGACAGCATGATTGAGATCACTGTTACAGCCAGCCCACACACTCCAAAGACAACAACTAAGTACCATGGAAACTCAACTTCTGAAACAACAAAACATGAACATATAAGCAGGAATCTCCATCACTGTCACATGTTTAATTTCAACCTTGTCTTCTACCACCTAAGGATTCCAAAGTGGTAAAAAACTGATGAAAATTTTTCTTACTTAAATGTGAAAGTTCTGTGTTCAGCAGAAATAAAAATGTGCTTTTGTCCTAGTTCTGGCCAGCACTTGGAGGTTCTTCCTCATGACACTTCCACGGGTGGACAAAGGGACTCTGGCTTTCAAGAAGAAGGGTGTGACTTCTGGTTGAAAAATGTGGTGGCATTGTCTGACATTGCTTGTTGTCTCTGCAGTGAACATCTCTCACTCAGAGGGTTTGAACCACCCTCTCTTTTATTTACTTTCATTCAATATTGTTGTTTTTACTGTTTTCTTATCTCACTGCTGTTTCCAGTAAACTGTTCCTGTCTCAACCTGTGATCTTCACTTTTTGTGTCATCAGTTCTCAACCCCTTCCCACTGGAGCAGAAAGGGGAAGGGGGGACTGAGCGAGTGGGGTGTGCTTTGGGAGAGTCTCAGTTGTGGCACTGAATTGGGAAGTATCATTCCTAATCCACAGCTGCTTTTGGTCTCAGCAGTTTCCACCAGTCCACTGAGACTCCTTGCTAAACCAGACGATTTCATAAATCTAAACAAGATCTTAATACAGATAATATCTATAGCAAAACCAGCCATGAGGAACATTCTGCCTACTTGGAACATGGCATCAGAAGTCCTGAGGGCATATAATGCCACAGACCATGCTACAACTTGTTCATCCAAGCTGAGAGAACATTACTAATAGCACACAAAATCACAAGCAAACTATTTTTCTCTCACAAAAACTAAAGTATGGTGGTGTCAAAAAACAGACTACTTCTCTTCCTAAAGGTTGAACATTAATTATATTGTCAACCAACTGAATAAACTGAAAAAAAATTTCCCTTTTATTTACCTTTCAGATGGCTACAAAGAATTAACTGAGAAATGCAATTTAGTAGAAATTAAGAACAATGCTTATAAATGAAATGTTTTCTCTCTTAAACACTAGCAATTCCATTATTCTTAATATGACATAAATACAAAGCATAGAGAATTTTTTTCTAGCTTTAGTCTTAGATTTTTCTAATTTCTTTATTATTTTAAATTTCCTACAAAAATATCACTCATTTTTTTGGGCCAAGGAACACTGGACAGAAAGCTTTAGAACTCTATATATGATCATAAATGACCTTTCAGAGAAAAAAACAAAATAAAAAGTTCAGGTACGAGTCTGAGCCTTGTGTATCCAGCTCAGATGTTGACCAGACACGCTTTCAGGCATCAATAAAGTCCTATATGGATATGTCTGTGTTAAACAGATCTCTATTTTAGTTACTAATCGTCGCGTCAGTGAGACCAGCAAATATCCAACTCCTTCAAGAAGTGAGAACGTTGCATTAGAAAACTTTAAATTATTAATACATGAAACGTATCTAAAGTTTAATTCTGTGTTCCTGAGAGTCATATACAAAATAAGCACAAATAAATTCTCTATCAAATCAGCTCACTGCTGCTGTGTGAGGTGTGTGGATTTGTATCACCTTGGAGAATCTGAGTTGCAGTGACTGAAGAAAACTGGCTGTAGGATGGCCTTAGATTTTCCTAGTATTTTAATTTAATTAATTTGAAAACCTTGACCACTTAATGCATATGTGATTAATAAAAAAATGCCACATGTACAGAACATTAACTATTCCTATAAATTAGAAATGAGAACTAATAATAGGAAGAGCTAAAAAGGAGAATCTAGCAAGATTTTGAAAGATAAGAGTTTCAGGTTGCTGTAACACCTTCACTAATACCCTGGAAAATGATGTGAAGCAGCTTGTTAAAATTACTTGCTGAAGCCTTCATATTTTGAAGACTTAATTTAGTAACTCACACTTCTGGAAAAGGCACTGTATCATTCCTTCAATAGAAAAGATGTGATTCTCAATGGCTGCTTCTTCTTCTGTCTTTAACAGCACTTTAAAATGAGTACCAGTCATAACCAAGAATGAGTAAAACACTCACTGCCCTTGACCAGTATACCAGGATAATCAGAAAAGCATAGAATTCTGGGAAAAAAACTTAGCCAACACTATTACAAGAAATCACAATTCTTCTCTTCCCAACTGAAGTGCTCATTTTAGATGATAAAATATGAGATTTAATTCTGGTTTAGACTCTATGAGATGTGCAACAGTAGTTATTTCTGATTCTTAAAGCTATTTGTATTTTTACTCTCTGATGATCTGTGAAACAGTCTTGTTGACTTTACTTCTGACCCTGTATATGGAACTTGAACATTCTCAATCTCCCTAAATGATTCTCATGTAGTAGGCTGATTACCTATATATTCAACCATATAACATAGTTAAATCACCCTCTACCCCATCACTGAAAAGACAAGAATCACAGCTATTAAAACACTTAGCTTATTTACCTTCTGTACAGTGATCACATCCAATGCCTATTTGAGAAAATGATACATAGAGGATTTCACTGAACTCCCCAAATTTTTCAGAAGTTCGTTGTCTTGATCGGATTCGTATCTCATAATCTCTTGCTGTCTTCAGAGAGTACAGTGGAGCCATTGTTGAAAGCCTGGGTTTCAACTGTAAAGACAGAAGGACTGTGATTCATTTGCTTGAGTTGTACTGGAATTTTTACACTGCTGCTTGATTTCAGAAGTTAAAGTTGGAAGGTATTTTTGCTACTGGGAATTTTAAGAATACCAAAAGAGTTCAGAGAGCATTCACACAATTTACTGTTGACTTAGTAATCATCAGGCATTTCTATGATTCAGGGGACCAAAAGCAGAGAATCCAAGCTCTGTAGGTACAGTCAGTGAAGAAAAGCAGCTTCCCCTAGTTACATGCCATAAGTAGGTGGTGTGAACATCTTTCATTAATCACTAATTGCCAAAAAATGCTGTTAAAATAACAAGGGAGTTCTAAAACTACTGCAATCTCCACGACAGATTTATAGGCTGTAACCAAACATACTGCATGTTACAAGTGTTTTTATTTGGAGAACAATGTATAGGTCCCCAAAATCTTCAGCTATATACAAAATGGGATAATGGAGACTGTGTGAGCGCTGGCATCAGATTGTTGGTCTTTGAAACTTCTTTATTAGCTGAAACATACTTAGAAACTGCTGAATATCAAACTGTTTAGGAAATCACATTGGAGGTTGTAATAGGTGAAAATTTTGCCTTTTGTTATTTTACACCTCTAAGAGTATGTATTTTAATTTCATTAGCCCTATAAAAGCATACAAAAATAGGAAAAAAGTGCTCAAAAGAGAAATCCATGTGGCAGGTATTATATTCTACTTTTACTGCAGAATCAAGGATGATAAGAGAAAACGCCCATCATGACTAGGACTTAAAATATTTGGAAAACAGCAGCCTTTGGGAGTTTGAAGGAAGCTTCAACAATACAGTCCTATAATCTCTGTAGCTGCATAACCTAAACTTGAGACTATTTGTTGGTAGGTATGATCTCAGGAATTGTCAGATCCCTGGTCACTCCAGACTCACATGTTCTTACAAACAGTCAGATTTTGGAGGAAGGCAGGCTGCTTTTCTCTGCTAGTAGCAGAGCATAAGATTGTGCAGAACCATTGCTGTACATCACTAATGTTTTGAACATGTGAAGAATATCCATTTGGGAAGCACTGGGAAGGATATCCAATATATACCTATTTCATGCTATTAAGCCATAAAGAAATAGTTCACAGAAGTTTTATAGGTAAGTTTACCTGCATCCCAAATAATGGTGTCACTTGGAAAAAGCCAAGAAGACTATATCAGAGCCCTTATGAAATACTCCTGGATGGAGCAGGATGTATGGAGTTCAGCATGAAGTGTATAGATAAACAGCATTTGTCATGGATTAAATCAAGTAAAAGCCATATGACGGAGACATCATAAAAAGTAACCAATAATTTGTCTCTGTCTCACCCGTTATGTCAGGGTAGATTTTATTCAGTTTAGAATGTTTCTCAGAAAATAATTTTGGTCCTCTTATCATTATAATTTACTGTTTTTAACACTTTACTAATTAATAGTTTATCTTCTTTCAATTTAGAAATTATTTATTTTCAGTTAGAAAATATATTAAAATTTAATAAAGGCAATGCATGAAAAAGCAATGAATCATCCCAAGACATAGAGAAAAATTACAAGTCTCAGTAAGGGGGGATTTTGTACACATAACTAATAAAAAATTAATTTATAGTACTTACTATTGTACTAAGCATTATAGTATATTTAAGCAGTCAAAGATTATCCTTTGTGTAAAAAACTAGTAATGCGTAGACGTGTATAACTTGACAACGTATAACCAGACATTTCTGTCTTAATGTGCTTCAGCACTCATTAGAGAAGGCATTTGTAGCAAGGAATCTGAAGAGTGAAACTGAAGCATTGCTCCAATGCATTAGATTTTGAAGTTTAAGAAAATAATAGATAAATATTTTATCCTTGAGAAAAACTTGTGTATATCTGACTCTTCCTATACTTACTAATCTAACACAGGTGTTTCTGAGTTTTTTATTATCCTGCCTGTCAACTATCTTGACACATAAAGTTACAGTGCTTGTTAGAAAATGTGAGAAAAAAACATAGGCATATTTTTTAACAATTAAGGCATTGTCTAATTAGCAATTACAAATGTCTTTTTCATAGTGGTGCAAGAGTGTTAGAGATAGAACAAGCCTGCACTGCACTATGACTAATGTATAATAAATATTTGTTTCATACCTCCTTCCATTTTGTCTCATTAACTTCTTTGTACTGCAACTCATACTCCAGAGTAATCCATCCCTTCCGAACATCTGCTGTTGGTGGTGGATCCCATCTTACCTGGATATCCCCATGGATCCCAGTCTGACTAGTATTTAGCAGAGTCCAGTTAAGGTGGACAGGGGGATCAGGTAGCACTGTTTAAACAGAGTATTTAGAATAAAACAGCCAGTTTTTAATGTGAAATGACCATTCTAACTACACACTGACAAATTATTTCAGGACTCAAAAAGTATATTAACCTTGTATTCTCTGATTAAAATCTAATATTGGAATGTCAAAGTCATTGCAAGTTTGGTAACAAGAAGGCACGCTGCCAACTGGCAGTAGAAATGTTCTGCACAAATCTCACCCAAGCAACTAATAAAGAAGATTAAGAATGTATTCCCTACCGAAGTATATTTCTGAATAGCAGATTATAAAACACTAGATATAAACAATTATACACCAAAATTTAAATCTAGAGTTCTGACTAGAAATAAAAACAAAAATTGGAGTAACACAGGAAGACAAATATTTAGTAGCTCATATAGAAATACACTGAAAAATTTTGGTATTCGAAAAACTAGTCTAAATTTGCTCAGATGAATAAAAGAGAGCATTGGGCATTTTAGTCACATGTAGGAGTAAATGCCTGGATATGCAGGTACACTACCACTCTGAACAATAACATCTATAAAGTTCCAGGCAGTCACAATTCATATTGCCACAAATATAAATCCTAGCTTGGAAACACCAGACATCCTGATCCTTTAGCTTACAGTTGTTTGAGGAACAAAATAGTGTTTGGCTTCCAGAGTTTTGCAGAATCAACATTTTAATGCCAACTTTGCTGTACAAGGAGATGCAGCATCCATTAGAAAGGACTCAAAATGACAGCAAAGACAAGCTCCTTTAAGCATGCACACATTTGAGAGACCACTGGTATTTAGAAAAAGAAATCACGTATTTGCTTTTATCTTTTAAGTTTTCTTCCAATCTAGGCAGTATTTTCTGGTGTGGATCACGCTATGATGTTACAAAATCAAATCCCTTCCTATATATCATATATTTTAGATATTAACTTTTCTGAGAGGCAATATTTAAATATAGCCTAAGTAATACAAAAGCTTATAGAGGTAAGATATATAATAGAAGCATACCTATTTCATCTACACTGAAACATTTTTTATCATATACTTCATTTTTACTGGCAAGCTGGACACAATATGGTGTCCACACAGAGGTGTAGGATGCGTTGAAGTAACAGCTGTTTTGTCCTGAAGTGATATAATCAGGGCATTCTTTCCAGTCTTCCTCATTACTAGAATGACAACAAAAATGCAATATTTGTGAGAGAGAGATTTATAGACCTTATAAAGTACAAATTACACAGACACAGAGCTGATAAGTTGTAAAATTTATGAAAGGGATAAAACCATGTCAATATTGATGGTGATTTACAATTAAACCACTATTGAAGAAACCTGCATAACTGAGTTTAGGTATTCATGTACTCTTAGTGACCTGGAAAATAGTTGAACATTAGGGTGCCTGCGAACCCAAACCATTTTATGATTCTGTTATTCTATGATTCTGTAATTTCTAAGATGTCGCAGAGGAACTAAGAAAGCCAGCCTTGCCATTAGGCTTAAGTCTGCTATGCAAATGTATCATTACCATCATAAAAAAGCATCTGTAGATCAAAAATATCAAAACCCTGTTCATTAGAGGGAACAGAAATTCACATACTCCTGCTGCTATGAACAAAAGGCCTATTTCCTTAATGGCCATTACTGGTAATGCCTACGTCTTTTTTCAGGCTAATCATTGTAGCAACCAGAAATTTTAAAAAGCTTAAAGTGGAGCTGAATCATAATTGAACAAGACTCAATGAAACATTATCCCAGTATCAGAGCAGCCTTTTCTCTGAACCTGTACATTCAGACTTTATCACAGCAATTGATCAATGGGGACTTCATAAAACTTTAATAAAAAATTAAAAGGAGATGTATCCAACCTCCACATCTGTGCACTCAGTGTTTCAGGTTAGATAGATAAAGAGTAAATTGAAGTTGCCTATTAAAAAATCCTTACTCAAGACATATAGCATTCAGTTTTGTATTCTGCAACCTGGACCTAAATTTAATTAGAATGTGTTCTTAATTATCTGCCAAATAATGCTTATTGTTGCAAATTGCTTAATAATTACCAATAAATTCTGACACTGGAAGAAATGTACTTAAAACATGGTTTCATACCCTTAAAAACAGTATGGCTCATATCACAGCAAAAAACTAACAGCAACAACCTAACAAGCATGGCAAAATAAATTACTTCTCTCTTTTCCTGTTTCAGCTTTTATTACCTCTTCTTGTACAATAGCTGTATTATTCTTGGAACAGTGAGGTTATAAAAATTTCCAGCAGTCCAAAAACATGAAAATGTCTCCATTTCAGGTGATCTGCATTTGCTGATTTGTGGCTGCTGCAAAAGGTCTGTCAGAAAAAAAAGCAGGGGACAGAAGGATACATATTAAACAAATCCAAACGCCAGACTAACCTGCTGTTAAAAGGAAACTCAGCACCTTTATTGAGTATCTACATTTTCTTCCAATTGCTTATGTACAATGAAGCAAGATTTAAATTCCTATGTGCATACATGCAGATGATCTAGAAGCCAAATTTGAAAGATGCATCAAACTCTCTTTTGTACCATGTAGAAGTGATAGTGTCACAGCCTGACACTGGCATAGGGATTTGCCAGCCCTACAGCTGTAACTGAATGAACAGAAAAGTTTGTTTCAGATGGAAGGGACCTAAAACAATGATCCAGTCCAACTGCCTGACCACTTTAGGGCTAACCAAAGTTTAAAGCCTATTATTCAGGGCACTGCTCAAATACCTCTTAAACACTGGCAGACTTGGGGCATCAACCACTTCTCTAGGATGCCTGTTGCAGAGTTTGACCACTTAAAGAACCTCATCCTAATGTCCAGTCCAAGCCCAGGTACAGTTTTGAACCATTCCCATGTGTCCTGTCACTAGCCCTCCTACCAGCTTTGTTTCCCTCCTCGAGATGCAACCAAATCTTCTTAAACTGCAGAGCCCAGCACTGCACAGAGGAAGGTGGCACCAAGGCTGAGCACAGTGGACTCTTTGCCTTTGGACCAGCTGGCTGTCCCCAGTTTGGTTAGTTCAGCACAGATACACCTGAATTAGCACTTCAGTTGCTTTAAAGAAGGTGTGGTATGCAGAGTTTCTACCAGACTCACCACAGCTTAGCACATACACAGCTGAGGCATTTCAAAATGCCCACTCATGACAGAAGCTGCCTTGAGCTGAGCTCACGTTTGTGTGCACAATGCTGTGTGAATATAACCTTGTTCTGATGGGCATGTTATGCCACATGCCACTTCTATATCCATAATTTCTAATCTTTGTCAAAACCAAAACGATGAAAGGTCATAAAGTGACTGCTACAATAAGCAGCCACATCAACCCTTGTGAGAAATATAAAAGCAAAAGTTGCAGGTACGGCTCATTGCTTCCAAAGTGAAGCCTTAATTTTTCCTGATTTTGAAGGTTCTAATTGCCAGTGTTCCCTATTTGGCCTGGAAAGCTTTCAGAAGAAGATCAAATGCACATGGAAGTGTCTACCTCTCTTCACAGACTACCTGGGAAATACAATCATTTATTTAAGAAAATGTCTCCAAAATGCACTTAAGATGTAGATGATAGTCAGGTATTTATGAGTGGTGAAATGACCCCTGAAAAGGGAGTAACAGGATGCTACTAGACCCTGCATGCAAAGTTCTTTGCAAATGTTTGGCATCACAGCTGTGAATATCAGAACTGAAATGTATTAATGTCAGGGTGGTGAAGCCTGGAACAGATTGCCCAGAGAGGTGCTGGATGCCCACTCAGGAAACATCCAAGACTAGGCTGGATGGGGCTCTGAGCATCCTGGTCTAGTTGAAGACATCCTGGGTGATTGCAGGAGTCTTGGACTAGAGGATCTTTACAGGTCCCTTCCAACCCAAACCATTCTGGAATTCTTTGATAATACTTCATACAAGATATTTAACTTAAAAGTCAGAAAAAGATACAGTCATCCACAAGCACTATGTACTTCCTGTTACACAAGAGGATATTGTGGCCTTCATGAACACTGATTCCTTTATTTAGAGTTCAGACAGACACAGCCATTCCATGCCTGAGCAATCTGTATTTTTTGGCCTCGACGGTTTTAATTGTGTACTTTATATCACACACTGTCAAGCATCCACATCAGGCAGTAACCAATACTATGTATTATGCATCATAATACTTGAGTATTGTGAATTTCTGTTTTGCTCATCCCATAAAGTTGTCTGATTTTACACTTTGGACAATGAACAAGACCTGAGCATATGTCTGTAAATAGATTTCTCAAGCTGGTTAGATTAAACCTCTCTGCCCTCCCCTTCCCTCCCCTGCCTCCCCAAAGCATTGAGAATTCATCTTGCCACCCTAAAATAACTGAAGTTCGATTTGAAAGATCTTAAAAAGCTGGTTTTTTTCCTTAGCCAGCATGTTGTATTTCACTTAACTTTATATAAGTTTCAGTTTAAAAGGGAAACAATTTTGAAATTAACTGTTGCTGCAAATGGAAAAAAAATGGCATTATTCTTTTTCCAGAAAATATTTAAACAGAACATTTTTACTATTGTACCTGATTTTTTTAGTGTTTGACATCTATGGCAAAACTCCAAAATGCTTCTGTGATTTACCTTGATTTGAGCTTTTACACAGTTTTGTATCATTTGTCAAACAATTTTCATATAGTATATGCCTTTGTTAGAAATAGCACATGATCACAAAGCTGTAAATCATTGTAACATAAATCCAAAATAAAATAGGATAAAAGATTCAAGAACAGTACTATAATTTTTTAGAAGTGTGAGTGTTCCAGCTTTCAAATTTGAATTTTCTTGTTTAATTGAAAATCATTTTATTATATAAAAGCAAAACAAAAAGAAGAATAACTATTTAAAAACAGAATAAGAAAAATGAATTCTATTTTCTGCCTTTACTTCAAAAATTTGAATAAAATTGCCTCAATTGCATAATACCTACAATCAAGAAGACACGTGTCTCTCCCTTCTTCTATAAACAGATAGCATGCAAGGAAGTACATGCCATAGCTTTTCCTGTTTCTATCCTCAACTACATGAAAATATAGGGTTTTTTACTGCAACACATTAAGAATTTGAGAAAGTGATATATTGGAAAACTCTCCTAACTTAGAATATTTCTGTTGATGTATTTATAACTGTATTTATAGCTAGAGCATGCAACATTTAAAGACTATGTTCTCATCTGTAGGGCTAAATAAAGTCACACTGTCACTTTTTAACATAATGAAATGGACTGAATTGAATCAAACCACTTAGATTTTGAGAGGTCCAGCAGAATCTTAGATATAGGTTCTACAATGTTCTAATAATCAGTTCTCTGGAATTTACCAGCTTTATGCATACTTTCAGATGTACAAACTCTTTTAAGAAAACAGATTGTAACACGACCAGAATGGCATCATTTACAATGGAGAGGATTAGCAATGCAGAATACAGATTCAGACTTGGTCTCTTATATCCTAACTTCAGAGGAATGTATCCCCAAGTCTCTATTTTCCACTTCATCATGACAGGACTATTAATTCTTTCTCTAACAGATGTTCCTTCAACAGACACAATAATTTTTGAAAAGGGAGCATTTTTGTTTGAGATTCAGTATTTCTGGTTAAGCAGTTTATATGGATACATATATTTTTATTTTATGACTATTTGAAAGAAATATTATCTTGATAAACATTTCCAGTTTCTGTGTCAAGTTTCCAGCCTTCAAAACCGCAGATTTTGTGACTGATTGAAGAAAACTTGAACATATTGACTTGTGTAAGGCTTGGCATTCCTGGGGCAGAGCTCATGAATTCCTTGTTTCCCACACAAGTCAATTATCAGCACTTTGCAGGACCTGGTGTGAGCTCCCTCTGAACAAACTGTCCCAGAATGTGATAACTGTAAGCAATAGCTCAGCTGAATGCATTTAGGCATAAAGGCAGCAGGGTACTGAAAGTAAAGTCTGTCAACCGAGATTTTAAATAGAATATAAGAGCAAAACAAAGGACAGCAAAATAAAGTGTGGATGCACACTTGCTCATTTCCTATCTAATCCAGTAAGTTCCAGTCAAACTGCCATTAATAAAACCACTCGCTTTGCTCAAGATAATGGCTTGACCAAGTATGCCATTTCAAAAGGAAAAAACATAGAAAAAAGTGTCAGAAGGTTAATTATTTTAAAGATTTAATTTCCTTTCCTCTTTTCTTTTTCTTCCCCCTTCCCCTCCTTCCTTACAAGTCCCTCTAACAGAATATAACTTTAAAAGGAGCTGGAAGCGTGGAAGAGTAAAGAACTGAAATGTGTAACTGGGGTGTAGCAAAACAGTTTACCATCATCTTGAAGGAAGTCCTACTGCCACCATACCTCTAGTAGTTCTGCAGGGACAACAGTGGAGGAGTATACAAATTGCACAGAACTGTCGCACTTACTAGTGTGGGACTTTGGTAGGTGAAATAATAATGAGCATGACTGATTGATAAAAATCAAGCTAACTAAACAGAAAATGATAAAAGGGGCTGCACTTTTGTTGAACAAAAGAAGGTGTTTCTGGTTGTGAATTTTAGAAGGTTCATGTAGAATTATCCATTATCAGAATTTCCTGTACCAGTCAAACCTACAGCAAAGTTAAACTCACAGAAGAATGACACATCTCAATATGCAAATCCGTGATAGATGAAACCTTATGCAACTGCACATCTCTTCATATAATCCACTCTCAAAGCACATACAATGTGCCACTACTAGAGTGCAATAGAGAAAGGTGGAAATGGCAATCCAAAGAAGGGAATTCATTACATTTAACACTGAAAACAGCTATGAAGAGCTGGAGTGCTATTTCCTGTAGCTCAAATTTGTACATTGGCAGTAAATGCTCTGTCAATTAGGCCCTGCTCCTGAATCCACCAAGCTCATCAAAGGTTGGGTCATTTAATAAGAGCCAGCTGATTTCTAGGCTCCCAGCAAATTCTAATTCCTTTAAATTGGGCAGAAAAAATGAACCACTGGTGTCAGTGGATGATATGTTAAACAGGTACAATCTAGTGCTGATAAATTGTCAGACATCCTATACAAATAGTGGGAAATGCAGTACAGGGAGAAAACAATCAGGTCACTTCTTCATCATGCTGCTTGCTAATCTGATCCAGTTTTCACCCCAAGTAAAACCTACCTAAAATGGACCAAGTTCTGGAACAATTTTTTGTGGAAAAGAATAAAATTTATTTCATAGCAGTGTTAAATCAGATCCTTTTGTACAAAATACTTGACAGAAACAAAACAAAGCTTAATAATTCTGATATGCTCTATCACAGTGAAAACAGAATGGAAATGCTGTGTGAGAGAATATTATGCCAGTGGAATAAGTTTAAATATTTTAATAGTTCATGATAAATTCAGGTGTTTTGCTTAAAAGCATGATGTTTACCTCTTCACTGAAGATTAAATTGGTGACTGCTACCTCAAAATACATTATGTAGGCATCCCTGCAAAACAGGTAACTATTCTGGCTATTCTTTCAGTAAAAAACTTCTTCCATCTTAAGTCAAGAAACTGATGCAGTTAAAAGCATAAAAGCCTGGAGAAGCTGAGCTTATTTGATAGCATAGAAGTCCAACAGCTGTGCTGGTTTCCCACACTTTCTATGCTATTAAGCATCCACAGAACAGAAATCAAAGTGGCTCATGCATGTGGTCCATAAGGGTAGTACACACAAACTAAGTAAACAAAGCTCAGGATTGAGGGGGAAAAACAATCACGCAGCATTACTTGGTGATTACCTAAGACAGTACAGGGAGGGAAGAGGATGTGCACATGTGCTATGTTCCATGGTACTTGGTATATGCTGTCCAAATCATGTCCTCCCATGTGCAGTGGTGGAATAAAGTGATTTCTGTTTCAGGTAAGCCCTACCTACTGGCCTGCCTTCAGATATAACAAATAAAGAGAAGCAAAGCCAAAGGCCACGGTATTTGTAAATGAAAGGCAGTTAATGTAACAAACCTATTTCCAATTCTCACTTAATTGCTCACATAGTTGTAACTTAAATTGAAAGGAACTTTTCAAGAAATTATGTAGAAAAACAATAATGTGTAATGTTTTTATCTGTTACAGCCATTGCTGGAGATGTTCGGTATTGACTAGCATTATGTGGTAGGGCATATGAGGAAATCTGGAAGCACAAATGAGGTCCTGTGGGCAAACAGAATGTGCAATTACCAAACACCACAAAAGGTCTTCCATGACCTTCTCAGTGCAAACAAATTTTTCAGTACTGATAAAAACTTTAAATATATTTCCTTTCTCCTGCATATGTACTAACAATTTCAAGTCTGAAGCCCAGTTCAGAGTTAACATCTGTCCAAAACCAAATGCATTGCTCCCCACCATGCAGCGATGAGGGCTTATCCTTGCTGAGATATGGCCCCCCCAAAACTACCAGAGATTGGTGCTCAGAACTGCACCAGAAAGAGAAGCTTTCCAGAAAGAGAAGCTAAAGTTCAACTTGGCATTCCCAATCCAGGCTCCAACACCCTCCCAAACTCCAAGAGGATAAGTACTCAGAGTACATGGGAAGTAAGACTGTCAGGTGTGAACCAAGGTTTAAAAAATGCAACTTGACAAAACTTAATGAAAAGTCACTCCAGGGCATATCTCAATGCTCCTGACTAAATGTTGCAACTTACTTCCCTTTTTTTAACATTAGCTCCCTTCCTATAAGCAAGAAGCTGTGTGGATGGGGCACTTTGTACTGCCGTGGCTACCGGCATTGGGTAAAGGTAGCCAGGTCTTGGTCTGACCAGGGGAGAAGGGGAGACCAAGCCTTGAGCCCCAGAACCTGGCTGGGGCATGGAGCCCATGGTGGGCAGGTTACTGTGGGGCACACCTCACAAGACTTGGCAGCAGTAATGTCTGTGGAGTGGTGTTAGGAAAGCAAACAGCACAAGTGCCAGCCTGAGAACAATACAGAGAGTGTTTTAACAAAGGGAAAGCTACAGCACAGCTAACCTGCAGCAGGAGCAGACAAATGGAGTCAAAACAGGGAGAAAGAAAAAGGAGGACAAAGACACAGGTGAAAAGAAGAGTAAGAAAATTACATGTTTGGAAAGAAAAGCACAAGAGGGCATAAGTGGTTATGACAGCAAGGCAAGGAAGGGCAGCAAAAGGCTTAAGGTAAGGCAGAACAAGCATAATATTGACAAACTGCAAATGAAATGTGAGTTGATGTAAGTCTGCAGTTACTGTTACTTAGTTCAAACAGTGAAGACAACTTCTGGGTCTGGCACATGCACACCCTGACAGTGTAGAGCAGAAACAGCATTTACCTGGCATCATCCAAGAGAGATAAGAAGGTAACAGACTGGAGGAGAAAGCAGGTGGCTGCAAGGGCAGTGTGAAAAGAGACAAGCAAGCACTAATGCAGCAAACCTGTTTAAGGACAACTGCAGAATAATGACAGCACAACAGAAAGACTGAGGTCTTCCTCACAAATCTAACATGTGTCGAACATCAGGTCTAATTATAATTAGTGCTCCATGAAAGCAGGGCCATGAGTTTGCCAGGTTTCATTCACAGCCAAGATGCAGCTGTGCATTAACAGTGATATTATATCCCAAACTCTATGGGTAAGATGACAAGGACACTATGTCCCAAACATCATGAAAACAGTGCTGGTAATGCAGAAATGTGTCTTGATGTTTCTTATTGTTTATTTCCCATCCACAGCCTTTTTACATTTGAATGAAGTAACTCACAGAAATAATGGCCCTCAATCTGGCCTTATTCTTGACATCCAGTCCTTTTAGTTCATACTGCTTTTAGGAGACCAGAGTCAATCCCTAAATTCTTGTACTTTCCACTGTTAAACTTTCAAGTTATTTCTGACTTCTGCAGATTTTAACCATTCTTCAAAACAATGGCTGCCTGTTATATTTGCAGTATCTCTTTCATATATGACAGAAAAATCCTACCACATACTCTAAAGAGATTTTCACCGCTCTCCATTTGAAATAGGAAAAATTCCAGTTCTATCCACAGAACAACTATCTGAACATTTTTGAAGGGCATTCCGAAAAGGCAGCAACAATTGTTGTTCAGTCCAGAGAGAAGTTCCCTGTTACAGTCACCATACAGCAATTTAAAAACTATGGAGATAAAAATGATATGGAGGCTAGGTTGCTAGGAAGGTCATTTGTAACCTCCACCTGGAGTGAAACTCCACAGGATTTTACTGAGCCATTCCCTGAGAAGTGCTACTACAAAAACCATCCTAGGCAAGCAAGGCCACAGGCACTCAAAAGAAGTTGAGTCCTCAAAGCAGTCCAAGGATTCCTGTGGCAGTGATGATTGAAAAATTTTTGAAGACTGGAAGTCCTAGTGATTCCTCACAATTCTTCATCATGACAAGCACTCAATTTCATCTTTAGACAGACTGTGAAGTATACAGGGACTTATATGGTATTTTCACTCTTTTTGCACTTTAGACCCTAACACTTTTGCATCCCAAAGAAAAATGAATTGAGTAATTGAGAATATTCTGTCATGCCAGATTTCTCCTGTGCTTTTTAAAGTGTCTGTTTTATTACTGTAGCCAGGATGCTTACTCATCCCATAATTCAGAGCTTTATTATTGCAGTGAATCATGAACTATAACTTTCCAACTTCAAAGTGAAATATAAAAATCAAACCCAAGAAGAATAAAAGTATTGTTTTCTCCTCCTTCTATCCTCAAACTGAACAAGAACATGAGTTTATGCACTTTTGCAATGCTTTTGTAAGAACATTCTTTTTAGTAGGTTTCAAAAGGAAAATCACTGTGACAAGTTTTGTCTCCTCTTAAGCAAAGTTCTAGTAGTCCTACTAGGATTGTCCTTTTAATAGTATTTCTAAAGAAATCTCTACTCCTAATGGTCAGAAATGAAGCCAATATTGTGATTGAACATTTTAAAGTCCTGCTAATTTACAAACAAGTTTTATTTGGAAAAAAAACCCCACAAATTTGAAAAAAACTAACAAATTAGAGTACCAAGCAGTTCTCACAGCCATGACTTGACATATGTGCTTTGGATCCCAGCTGGATTCCCGTACATGAAAGGAAATGTATGTGACACAGTTGTAAATTACAAACAGGGAGTATCTGAAGTTCTTCCCAAAATGGGAAAGTTGCTAAGCTGGATGCATCTTGACTTTATCTGAAATTCAGGATGATGTAAATACCAAACAAGAGAAGAGATCATGTCAATGATATTAGACTGATGGAATCAAAACAACAGTGGAAAACCACCCCCCCTCCCCCCCAGAAGAATTGGCAATTTAGCACTAAGATGGACAAAACACTTGAGAACATACAAATGGGGATATAATACATATTTTCCTTCAGCTTTTATTTTTGTCATCTGGTTGTGAACCTAAGAGATCTTCTGATCATCTCTATGGAACTAGGTGGCCAGAATTAAGTCTCCAGACAAATCCTTATTTTACTACTGCAGAGGAGATTTGGACAAAACAGACATATTCAAAATCACAGTGGACAGATTTATAGAGGAAATATATTTTTTTGACAGACTGCCAAAAGTGATTTATTTACATTATGCATCCTCTGCTGAACTTGACTTTCTCTGGCACCTGTTTTGTCTTTCTAAGAATCCAGTGCTGTCAGCCCTGAGCTTAAGAGCTTACATAGGGAAGGCTCACAGACAGAATACTTGAAGTACTTTACAGTACTTGAAATAAAGACTCCTGAGATATTATTAAAGTTTGATGGCTATTAAAGAATGAGCCTTCCCCATTTGGCTTGTTTCCCATCTTCCTCCAATGATATTTCATAAACTAGCCTTTTCAAATGACAGGAGATGTTTAGAGGGAAGATGTGGCTTTTTTAAAATTTGAAAATACAGACATTTCCTAAACGGATAAAAACAAGCCCAAACATTCAAGTTAACTAAAGACCAACCAAGGTCTCTTGAATTACTGTAGTCTTTAGCATGCCTAAGAAGACTTCATTTCTGATAAAAGCAGAGACTTTTAACAATACTATGCCTAGGAAGGGTTCATTCCCCAGAATGCCATTTGTGTAGAAGGAATAGTTTCCATGCTTTATTTAGATTACCAAAAGATTAATAGGTTCTATCAATAAGGGAAGATTTAATAAGCCTTTAAAACAATCAAAGAAATAGAGGTCAGTCAGGAAACAGTATTACATACCATTTATAGTAACATACTGCCTTCTCCTCTAGGAGCTCTCCAATATCCAGTTAAATTCAGGAGATTATGAACACTTTATACAGAAGACATGAATAGTTTTGCAATTGCCCTCATTCAAGTTATAATTTAAAAATTACACATCATCTCCCCAAAATTACTGCTTTTTGCAGGGGAGAAATAGGAGCAGCAGAGAGTTTTGCTTTATGAGCCTCAACTGAGTTCAGATGGTTCAAAGGAAGAACAATTGCTAAATCCAAAATGATTACTCAGAAAATCCTGCCGTCAAAATTTGCTTCAATGTGTCAGACACACATTAAAGACACACTAAATGCCAGTCAGATAGAAAGCTTTATTGTTTTCTAAATATAGGTGGTTAGCCACAGATATATGTGCTATTCACTGACACTAGGTATTGCAATGAGATACACCTTGCCTGCTTTAGAGACGCTGGAATTTTGGAAAGCCCGAAGGCAGGTACTGCAGAACTTGTCTCCTACACTAACCACGTGTCACTTCACTTCTTGCCCAACTTTCCTTGCTCTCTTTGAGATGTCTCTCAGTATGCCCTGCAACTTTGCAAATGTCAACAAGCACACCATTAAAGCCAGAAGCTGTGATTTTGCTCCAGTGCCTTAATAAGAGCAAACTGATCTTAAAAAAAGTCACAGACCACTCATGTCTGCGTTTAGCCAGATTTTCTTGACTACAGTCAGGAAAACTGTGATGTGATGATTCCATCTACTCCCCTGCACAGTAAGAGTTTGTTCCTCAGACAGGTCTAAACAATAATATTATAATCACACCATCTCCTCATCAACAACTGCAAGCTGGAATTATATAAAATTTTTGGCACACTGAGGAACAGGAGATTAAGTGATTAATTCACTCCCTCTTCAGGTGAGCATTAAAACATGATGAGTTCAAGAGGGTTAGACTTGTCTTTAAAACAATGAATACAAAAAACTATGAGGATGAGTAATGTGAGATTCTCCCTGAGTGATGATATGAACTTTTACTTCAGGAAATTGTTCTGTGTCAGTGAAAAACTCCTCTCTAGTTAGTGCTGGTTGTACTATTATATGAATCAGTATCAGCAGGTAAAATGGAGTTACGTAAGTGTAAGAGACAAAAACAAAATCCAGTTTAGTTTTGGATAAAAAGCTACTCTTTAATTTCCTACTACAATTAATGTTGGCAGCCTTGTTTCACATCCCATGTGGTTTATCAGTTTTGCTCAGAATATTTAAATTTTTTCTAAGAAATTGCCTCAGAACATGTCTTTAACAAAGTTTTGTAGAAGTTACCATGTTGTTGCTCAGTCACAGGTCTTTTGCACTAATCCTGGCAGGCCCAAATACAGTGAAACACATAGAAGAACATTATGACTTCTTTTTCAACAGGAATTACAAGGTGCAGAATTTTAGTAATCATCAATAAGCATATGTTTGCTCTTAGCAGACCATTTCTGCAGGATCTTTGAATTTTTCTGTATTTTTGAGATCCAAGTTTTCAGCAACATACTTAAGAGTGGACCTTGCCATGGTACAAACTGTTAGATCTCAATGCCACAGACAAATACCAATTGTACATTTTTTTGATTTTAAGCCTGAGGCACTCTCAACAGTAATATTGAAATTGTTTGTGAGATTTTGCTATCGGTGATATTATTTTAACCAATGCAACATGCTGTCTTATACATCTTCTAAATTTGGTATGTTATGGATAGAATTTTTCTTAAATTTTTCAACTTAAATGTCTAAGGGTATACTGATATGGTTTAAGAAAACAGAGACTAAATGATAGGAGTGGAATCAGAAAACAGCAGGCCAAAAAGTAAATGCAAAAAAACCTATTTTAAAGCAAATAATGTGCAATGTTGATATGTGAAGGAAAATGAATGGATAACTAACCAGCTTCGGTTCATTTTCAGTAATGTACTTAAATAAAACAAAATCTGTTGAGCTAAAAGATGATCTGTATATTTGATCAGATTTCAATGGTAAAGCAGTACCTGAAGAGGGAAAAATGAATGTTTATGACTAACTGATGACTAAATTATATCCTGAAGTTGACTACATTTCTTGAATGCAATTCAAATTGGGATCAAAAAGTCTTCGTAATTATTCCCGTATTTTTGGAGAAGATAGCTGCTTCTGTTATAGCAACAAGAGTGACCTTGTGAAACATTACCCTTTACTTAGGTACAATTCTTGATTACAGAGCAAATCACACAGTATCAGTTTATTTAAATAACTGCTAAGACTTGATGGTCCTGAAGAGCCAGTGCAAGTTTGGAAAGGTGAGATGGATTATGCATTATGGCAAGTGTTCCAACAGAATTTGTCAAGAGACAGCTGCAGAATCCTTACCTTGAGACTTACACTGCTGAACCCCTCATACAACATTTAAATATTCCTGTACTTTCTATTATGCTGAGCCAAAAGCAGCCCACAAAAAGTAGATTAAAAAGATGAAGTAAAAAAAGGAGTAAAAAGCATGCAGAAAGAAGACAAGAACCCAAAGTACTGAACTATAAATTCTACAAACCAATACCTGGAAGCTTTTTAAATGCATGTTATAGAAAGAAGCTTAAACAGAAACTAAAAATGAACATGAATTTTGTGATTCTTTCTATTTCTCAGAGCCATTTGCTTTTGCCTGATGGGATGCTGGAGCTGCTCATCCCCACACAAAGAGGTTGCAGAGTGCCTGCACAGGCAGGGAGCTGTCCTGTCCTCAGCACAGCTCTGGGAGGGGGCACTGCCATCCTGCACCCCACGCAGTAGCCAGGCAGGCTGAGGGGACACTATCAAGCCCATGGGGAATGGCTAATTGGTGCCAAGCTGATCCCAAGGGTAGGAGTTTCAAAGCCATTTCCAAGTCTGGACAGTGAGAGACATCCTCAAACAAATAAACAAATTTGGCTGTGAGGGAGGAGAGCGCTCCCTCCTGCCTTACTAGGTGGAACAAACAGCTGGCTGAGTGCTGCTTGAGGGGTTGCACCAGAGACCAAAAGCCACAGCAGGAGACTGACTAAATAAATCTACATAAGCAGACAAGAAGCTAAGGTACCAGTGATGCATACCTGCCTGAGAACAAAGAGCCAATGCACAAACGTTGCTATTCAACTGAAATAAGTGACACCAATTAATCTGTATTACAGCCATAGGTGGACATTTATTCTGGTTTTCCAAAAAGTCAGAAGGGACTGCACAAATTGGTATCTGCCTTAAGAACCAGCCTAGGCTCATTCACAAGCTCTGAGTAACTGACAGAAACCCCCTAATTTTAAACACTGGTTCTTTCAGAATATTTGATCTTTGCTATTCTGGGTAGCTACAAAATTATTTTTTAATGAAAACACATAAAAAGAAAGAGCAAAATGTTTCTGCGGAAAGTTGACATTCAAGAAACTCAACAGAAAGGCAGAAATTACAGCAAAATGTTAGATCTGAAAAAGCTCAAAACAGGAACAGGATTAGATGGCAAAAGTAAACACAGAGTCTGTTTAACATGTTGCAACATTTCAGATCTACTTGAACTTACTGGCATGTCTAAGAAGTGAACTTGTCAATAAAAGCCCATAATGTTTGCTCTCTATCATTGATTTTGAGGCCAGATGATCCTGAACAGTTGGACAGGTTTACATCAACCATTATAGCTGAACTTTGCAAATTGTGAAACACATGGATTTATTTTCTAAAACACTGCAATAAAGACTCTACCAAAAGAACAACACTATTTCTATTAAAAAGCCCTTCCTTGGCAGATGTTCATTAATGTTTAATGCTGGTCACAGCTGGATTAAACTCAGGAAATCTGAGTTCAGTACTTCAACCTTGGAAGCTTATTTGCATCTCTACGACAAATTCTTCTTCAGCTTGCAATACAGCTGAGTATATCCAGGCAAGTGTTACAGGTTTTCTCCCATGGCCTTCAAAGCTGAGTTGCAAGTCTCTGAGCAGGGGCTCCCCTGTGACTTTTATCACCTTCCTTTTATAGGTGGCTAAAAGTAATGTTAAAATAGGGAATGCAGTTAGACTTCAGAAAAAATAATTATGCCTAGAGAGGCTGTTTTCATTGCTTGCACCAACTTTGCACTGCACAACATAAAAAGACAGTCCCCAGAGGGAATATGCAAACTGCAGAGTGGACATTCAAAGCTTAGTAACCAAGACAACATTATACTGAATGACATCAGCCATCACATTCTGATGGTTACCCCAGAATTCAAGTGCAAATAATTTCTGCTATGTCTGCACAATATGTAGCATAATATATAGTATAATATGGTTAGCTTCTGCATTTATGCCTAGCACAGAGACAGGCTCAAGACAATAAAAATACATATAAGTCCACTACTACTACTACTACTACTACTACAACTACCTGTTTTAATTTCAAAATAGGAAAAAATGTTGGTAACTTAGGAAACATGAAGATCATTCTTTCTCCAGATGCTCTCAGCTGTTTCTTTTGAAAAGGTAAGAAAAAATATGGATCACATCAGATAGTGTCCAGGCAATGACAGAAAATTAACCTTTCACAAAACAATAGGAAGCTGAAATACGTAAGAGCATAGTTTTAAAAAATAAAAAAATGTCCAAGCAGTTATATCCAGCAAGCAATGGTCCTCTAAGTTTTAATATTAGGCTCACTCTTCTTTCCTGAGATAGAAAAGTAATACAATAAACAAGAGGGACTGACATGGAGACAGAGGTCTCACTGGTGACACAGAAAATTCCACCTGTATTTTACAGTATGTCTCTCTGTTCCTCTTCTCACCAGCCAGCCAAGAGACTTAACTGCTTCAGGACTCAAAGAAAAAGAGATGTGCAGACACAATCTACATACACTTTGCCCTGATGAAAGCATGCAGATGTTACTGCAGAAGAAAAATAGCAACAGTTCTGAGAAGACAGGACAATTGAAACATGACAGATTATATTCCCCACAACAGCACCATGTTCCCTCTGCTGCACCACATGTGGTCAGGACCAGCTCCACAAAAAAATCTCAGAGTACATACTGCTGCTCTTGGGCAATGAAAACATAAAATTAACAGTGCAGTTACAACCCACAGCTCAAAAGCCCTTCTTCACACTTACAAGACCAACAATGTGTTTTGATACTACCATTTGACAGTTTTGCCATTATATCAGACTCCCAGGAACCTCACTAAGGTTGACTTTGACCAGTGTGACAGAAACTGAAGGTAGCTGTGACTTTGCATGCACACATCACATCTCCCTTCTCCTCCCAAGCTCATCCTCCCTGTCCCTCCTACCCTTTGTTCCTATTCCCTGATGTTCAATGTGGTTCTTCCTAAGACAGGAATATCAGGTGGGTATTGCAGGTGGAACTAGCTGTATGACTGCATGATAAATGCATCCCAGAGATGGGGGAGATGTTTGCATTTACTTTGGAGCACATCAGCCAGTAAAAGGGTATGAAATGCTTCTGGAGACTGGGACAACTGTGCAAACTGGCCTTCCAAGGTTTCAGACAGCTTCTGGGTGGATGCCTCTTCCCTGCCAGGAATGCCTGCAGGGTCCCTCCAGCCTGAAGACGGAACACTCCCTTTTGGATATCTGGGTAAAAGTGAGTAAGATTCAACCAAATATGGAGAAAAAAATCCTAAATCATCTCTACAGGTGCTTTGTTGCTTTGTAGTTGTGAAGCCTGCAAGTCTGAAGACTGTAAATCTGTATATTTCTAGCTGAGCCTGCTTATATTAGAACTCTTTAGATACTATTCATTGCAATAGATGCCAAAGTTGTTATTTAGAGACCAGCAATATTTAGATACTGTATTAGCCATAAATCTAATCATAAACATCCTCACAAACCCTGTGTCCTACATCTCATGTCTAGCCACGAACCCTTCCCTCTACAACTCTGGTACACACAGTTTGCTGTCTTCCTTGCCCATGAAGTATCCCATGAGATCAGAGATTTCCTTCAACATCTCAAGACACATATAAGAAACCTAAAGAGTAAATCAAATCACATCCTCAACCAATGTATTTGCCTTAAGCAGGAGACACAGGATATTCCACAGGTACAATCTGGATAATCTCTCTGTGGGTTTCCTGCTATTATCAAAGTAAGGGAGCACAGGGAATCTTTCCATGCTGTAATCAGTTGTCCCTGATCTCTACAAACAAGCCTGGCATCTCTTCAACATCTGTAGCACAGTGATGTCAAAACAGCCTCACGGATCACTTCCCAGGGTGCTATGGATACATGCCACTACTGCTGCCCTAAAGCTTTCCTTATTCTGTGTGGGCTCTATCCCTTTTCTACTCCCTGGGCTTCTTGGCATGCTTTCTGGGTGCAGAGACATGGAATCTCACCTTCTGATTTCAAAGATCTTAATTCATGCCCTGAAGAACTGAGGTGCTTTGATCTGCCATATGAAGATATTGATCTGCCACCTGGAGATGCTGATCTCTCCTCCTTGGCTGCAGCTCCTTGCCAGCTCCTCCAGCAGGCACAGCTGGCTGTGCTACAGAAGAAGGAGGCTCCAAGGCCATTTGCTCTCCCCTGGCCCAACAGCTGTGTGACCTGCTGGTATAATGGACTGGGGAAGGGAAGCAGCTGGCTGCAACCTCTGGAGATGGTGGTGGGGTGGGCTGGGAGCATGGTGGGGAAAAAGAGTGCCAAATCAGTTTGTCAAACCAGCCTTCCATGTGACCAAAAAAAGGCTTCTGCCAGCATGTGGGAGGCAGCCATAATCTGGAAACAAGCAACCAGGCACAGATGAGCCCAGTACTTTCACTGGCATTGAAAGCATTTATTTTGGGGAATAAAGAAAACAAGAAACCACCCTT
Organism: Toxostoma redivivum; assembly: GCA_013397375.1. Taxonomy (NCBI): domain Eukaryota; kingdom Metazoa; phylum Chordata; class Aves; order Passeriformes; family Mimidae; genus Toxostoma; species Toxostoma redivivum. Next base: position 147,431 of record VXBI01004262.1, read on the forward strand.
GCTCCACATGAGGTGCCTTAAGGCTGAGTGCCAGTGATTATGCACAGCTTAAAAATTATTCAGGGGTACATTGGGTGGAGTAAGAAGCACAGGCACATTTGGTCCCTTGTCTTGGCCTGTGGTGAGGCTCCAACAGCAGGAATGAGCATGAAAGACAAAAGAAATCAGCTTGTACTGTTTTCCCTTGCCACACATGAACTTAATGAGAACAATCTATACAGAGTAAATGAACCTGAAATCTGGAAGAACATTTCTGTGTTGACTGTGTAACCAGCTCCAGCAACTTAGGTTCCAACAAATCTGAGAACCATGTATATTAAAGACAATTAAGCAAGTTGGTTTATGAAACAACAACAGCATGAAGTTTTATATGAGTTTACTGCCCAGCTTTGCTTTGTTTGAAATTTGAAAAGCTGAAGGTATTTTTTTTCAATTTTTGTAATCTTTAACAATATTTTTAGGTCTACCAGGAAGAATAAAACAAAAAGTCAAATTATGAGTAAAAATATGATTTTCAAGGTATAAATTATTCCAACAAAACCGGAAACAAAAGAAAATGAGAAATAGTACAGTATACCATGTAAAATTTCCAGGCTAGTTTCCAGATGATTAAGCTTGAGGAAAGCATCCAAATGAAATCACAATATTTCAATGAAGAGAAAAAGGAAAATTATGGTATTCCAGAGACTGCAGTGATAACTGTAAAGCAAAACTCAAAAACTTTAGTAGTTTTTGTGACCTTATCTTAGCATAAGAGAGAAAAATTGTTGGAAGATGGAAGAGTAGAGAGAGTAGATTCAGGGTCCACGTGACAAAACAGAGATAAAAGGTAACAGAAACATGTTAAAATAAAACATGTATCAGTAGCAGAGCTAACAATGCCATCTGCTAAGTCTTCCTTACACATCCCCTTACAACATCTAGTATTTGAACGTTTTAATCTTTGCTCTAATGTATTCATTTGAGGTGACAATCTCAGTATCAGGTGCTTTTTATGGAAATCTCCACCTGAAATGGCTTGGTGATTCCTTAGTGGTTTGCTCATGCTAAGTATTCTGGGTGATCTTCACTTTGAAAATAACTTTTGAATTAGGAACACCACACAATTTTGTGGAAATTTGCTCCCATTTCACTATGCATCATAGACTTCACATTGTGCCTAAATCTGCACTGGTCCCTGGCATAGGGTACAATTTTATCATGTGAGGCAGAGAGGGATTTTTCTTGAAGTGACTGCTATTATAGGTCAGTGTAGGTCTCAGTCTGTTGGTGAGATGTTTGTGCTGTTATCTGAGCTGGGAAACCAAACACAGGAGAGCCCTTTTGAGTCCTAAGGGCATGGAACATGGTGGCACATGTTGGAAATTCCTATGACAGTGGCAAAATGCTGACAGATTAATCTACACCTGGCCCCCAAACATGCCTATGTATGTCTCACTGAACCATAAATCAAATATGTTTTTACAAGTTTTCTTCTTTTAGAAATCACTCAGCAGATATTTTGAGTTCAAATCAGCATCCTTTTTCCCATAAAATTGCCAAGCCCATTTCAAGCTTCACGTTAAGTGAGAAGCAGATTAAAGTATCAGTTGCTTAAGCATCCAGAGAAGCAACATTACAAAGGAGTACCTCTAATGTTGCCTTGTAGAAGGTAAGTCAAAAAACCATCGCCCATTATCACTGCAGAAAGCCTGTAAACTTCTTCCAAACAGCTGCTGTTACATTTGACAGCTGATTTGCACGATGGGGCTCTCTATTCTCACCCAGCTGCAGTGTGCAAGTCCTACCACAGAGTTAAACTCTGAGAATAAAACAGGTGAGGAGTGGAGGGCAAAAGTTTGTGTGTCTGTTTATGAACACACAGGTACACCTCCTTCCCCGACTTCATCTGAATTGGAAAGGAAAATCAACATCCTATCCTAAACTATTTTCAGAGAAGCCTATCAAAAAAGCTAAAGAACAGACCTTTAAAAATAAATATGCTAGGACTTCCCTGTCTGGAAAAGAGATAGCTAAGTAGTGAGATTTACAAAATTAGAAAGATGACCTGACTGACCAGTGTGTCTTTAAATTAAAAAGAAAAAAACTCCCTCAAAACCCAACCAACAAATCAAACATCCCCCCAAAACAAACAAACAAAAAACCCTCCCACCCTCCCCAAAGAAAAATGAAATAGCCCCAAAACCATAAACCAAAAAGAAAGCTAATGCAATTAGGAAGTACAGGATTCAAAGGAACAAAAGGACACATTCCTCCACTCAGCTTGTAGTTGAGCTGTGAAGATCCTTGCTAAATGGCATTTAGGATCCTAAAATTTTCTACATCTGTACGTTCAAGAGGGCAATCATCAACTTCACTGCAAAAGTATTCAAAGGTAACAAATATACACGTACCACCTCTGGCTCCAAACACTACAAGACACACAACACCAGAGGAAGGCACATTATTCAGTGATTGCTCCACTCTGCTGTTCTTCACTGTGTATTTGGCAAGCAACTACTGGAGATACAGGAGATAGGATACAAAGCTAAAGGAATTTAAGTTTTCACAGCTATTACTATTTCACAATGCTTTTGAAAAGACAAGCCTGCAAGGAAGACAGACATGAGTAGCAACTTGTAGTAGTTCAAAATATATTTTCTACTACAAAGTAAATTACAATTCATTTAATTAGTCAACCTAGTTTTGTTATCCCATGTCAGTACATCACAAAGTTAATAACACTTGCTATGTAATACAAACATGGTGTGACCTCTTTCCTCTAATTTTAGTAAAGAAATACTGGGCAAGCTCACGTCAGTTCACAGCTCTGTGCCAACAATTCCTGTTTTATTGCCAGAAGAAAACCCAAGTTATGTACAATGTATACACAGAGAGCTCTGAAGGAGGTGTATGGCAGAGGTAGCATGAAATTCACAGTTTTGAAAGGTGTAAAGCCCTCTACTCTTCTCTTGAACTCTACCCTGTATGTAAATGGCATCTCTCAGGCTCACTTACAAATTACTTTATAAGCACCAGTATGGGAGTGCAGCCAAGCATGGGGAAGTCTAAGATGCAATCCCTATTTAGTCCACAGGAAAAGTAGTTTCTTTAGTATCTTTTACAAAAATAGGCAAGTTGTTGTAAGGAAGGACATACCAAACAAAAAGAAAGGCAGCTTAATAAAGTCCCTTAACAAGAAGTAATTTAGGACCAATAAGGCTGGTAGGTATCCCCTTGTGAAAAAAACCCTCCTAATAATTTTTCCATTACCAGAATAAATACACCACTCATAATTTTTGACTGCTCTAAACCCAATACTTACAATAGCCAGCGCAACTGCAATTTCCACAGCCACCTTTCTGAATTCCAGGCACAGCTGTGACAAGCAGGAGCCATTTGAAGAACTAAAGGAACAGAGTATTTCCTAAGCTTTTGCCATATGCTTATTCTCCTGCTGAGATTGTACTAGAGAAAGATGGAAAAAAAGACTTATTTATTGCAGATTATGATCTGCCCCACTCCACATACCAACATCTCCCTTGCAAATCCTGTGGAGCAGCTCCAGCAGCATTTATACACGAAGATAAGGCAGAGGATGCACAGGTCTGGGATCCAGACACTTATGATAAACCACAATCAGTTTGAGAGATTAATAGGAGGGATGAAGAAAAGGGAAGGAGGTTATTGTGGTTTTTAAGACTGTAAACTCTCAGAAGAGCCAAAAATACCTCATTTTCAATCCCTCAAGAATCAAGTCCGTGGGACCATTTCTGAATGCTGTGTTATAGTGCAGTAGGGCCCAGGACACAACAGGAAGACAATGTGCCTATTGGAATAATCTAATCCAAGTGTACAATTTCAGGGAAAACAGAGCACACTTGGTGCCAGGCACCTAAGAAAGCGAGAGGCAAAAGAAAGGCAATGCTAGGATTTTTTAAGTCCAGTTTGTAAAAAGACCAGATCTAACATTCTTGTGATGGGAAGATCAGAGAAAACATTCCCTTTCATGCTGTTTCAGAGCATTGAGTGTTTCAGGTTTTGTCACTTAACCTAGTGACAGAAATCTTTTTGCACTTCTCATTTTCTTCTTTTCTCATCCCCTTCTTCCCTCCCTAAGGTCTTCTGTTTCCACTGATACATTCCTTGCATTTTTCCTCAAGGTGCTTTCACAGAATCACAGAATGGGTCAGGTTGAAAGGGCTCACTGTGGGTCATCTGGTCCAACTTCCCTGCCCAAGCAGGGCCATCCCAGAGCACACTGCACAGGACTCTGTCCAGATCATTCTTGGATATCTCCATTATGGGGGACTCCACAACCTCTCTGGGCAACCTGTTCTAGTTCTCCAGAATCTATTCCAGTCACTGCACAGTAAAGAATTTCTTCCTCATGTTCAGATGGAACTTCCTGTACATAAGTTTCTACCCCACTGCTTCTTGTCCTCAGCAGGGCCTCATCCATGCTCTTGACATCTTCTTCCCTATACCCCTATTTTCTTTTATTTTCTCTTTGATATGCCACACTGCTTGACTTCAAGTGAACATTGCCTCAGATGGGTGCACAAGGGAATGTGTGACACATCATTTCTGAGTGACAGCAGACTGCTTGCTGAGGGACAGACCCTGGTGTGGTCCCAGGACACAGTTCTGTTTCTATTTAGGACCAAGAGTTCCCAGCAAACTTCCTGAACTGCGATGGTGGAAATAAACTAATTTAACTGAATCCAGGGAGAGAAAAAAATATTCCCAAAAGATTTATGGAAGTATCTATCTTGGTATCTTCAATCAGAGTGCATCCAATAGTTGTCCTGCCTGGTCCACAGGGAATACTCAGTTTTTGCTATAGAGACAACATAGCTCACTACTAAAATTCAGAAAATACATTTTGGCAAACACTAAGGAAGAACATATGAAGAACTAGGAATAATTACCATTAGAAATAATATATTAGAAGGAAATTCTTCACCATGGGGGTAGTGAGGCACCAGAACAAGTTGCCTAGAGAAGCTGTGGATACCCCATTCATAGAGGTGGTCAAGGCCAGGTTGGATGGAACTCTGAGCAACCTGTCCATTGAAAGATGTCCCTGTCCATGGCGGGGGTAGGAATTGGATGGCCATTAATGTCCCTTCCAACACAAGCCATTCTATGATTCTATGATTTGTGTGAATTCTGTTTTGCCATCTGAAGTCTAGAAGGGTCCATGAGAACCACAGGTCTGCTATGTGAGTGTGAAAACTTACCTAAGCATGTTTAAAGACTGCAACAATAAACACATCAAACAAAACTCACAAGTATTACAAATGAAAAAGTATCAAGTTGTTAAAATACTGCAAAGCTTTCTCCAAACTGCTGCCACCACAGAATCCTTGTCATCCTTTCTAAGCTCCTTGCATAATGTGGGTGTTGCAGCATTTAGGCATTTGTTACAGAATTTATAAATGGATTTACTTTTTGTCACAGGCACTCTGGTGAGAAACCTCTTTTTAACAAAATGTCAATTTCCTCTATGAAAACTGTCTTTTAAGTTCACATCAAAGATGCACTGAGTAACCATTAACATTTCAACAGCTTTTTAGAAAGCTGGGTTATATATTAGGCATGTTAAGATCATAGTAATGCCTAAGCAGTTTAAGTCCTATCATTAAAAAGGACACAAATTAATTATGAAATGAACAGAGGGTGGGGCCAGCTCTCCCATCCTTACTCATGCAGAACAGGGTGTACTTAGACAATTCCCCCATGGGAGCCTTCTGCAAAATGTACTACAGGCCTGTTCAGATTAAATTGAGAAGAGCAATGTAATAAAAATATTCCCTTTCTAACTTCTTAAAAAGCTAATATATTAGTTCTAAGGAGACCAAACTAATACCCTTCTGGTGCAGTGCCTAGGTTAATTTCCAGGAAGCAGATTTATGTTTTCTTGTTCTGCAGCTCCACTGCACAGTTAAAAAAACCCACTTATGTACATAGGAAGAAAATATGCAATAAATATGAGCCAACCTTCCTGAATTCCAACTGCAACAACACTGCTAGGATGGGAAATGTCTAATTGCTGTTACTCCATATGTCCTTTACTTTGACATGTGCTTTGCCAGTGAGATTTACATCCCTTCAGCATGAAGCACACTAATGAGATAGAAATACAATTCTAATCTAGGCTCTGGATGAAAGCAGATTGTTGGGATTATGCAGTGTGTCAGTGTGATCTCAAGCCTCAGTATCACAAATCTGTCATTTGCTTCCTGCCCTTATCACAGAATCCACTCCAAGTTGTGCTCAGCCCTCCTTTTCCATTCAAACCATCTTTATCTTTTCTTTGTGTGTCACTGCAGTCCTTCAACACACAGCAAGCTGCTGTGCAGGTCCCTTCTCTTTCACCCTGTTTAAAACTGTCTAGGCTGGTTCTCTGGTTGTGTGTGCATCCAGCACTGCATGTCTCAGCCAACACGGACCCTCATGTGCCCTGAAGTTATACAATGCAAGATCACCTTTAGGGAAAATCTGCATCATGTTCACAGCAGCAGATAACAGGTACAGGCTGTACAGAGAGCTGGGTTCAACTGTGCTTCAGGTAAGCTTATGCTAAAGGCCTATCCAAAAACAAAATTTCAATATTTCAAGAATATTCTCCTGGAATATGGAGACATCACTCCAGGAAGGAGCCGCAAATGCATGGAAGTGCTTAAGGAAAGCAGATAGGCAACGACAGGGCCACCAAGATGCCTTCAGCTCATATGTACACAGCTGCATAAATACAGCCCTTGCCTGTATCCCTTCCTCCCAGTTCAGGTTTTGTCCCCACTAAATATGAACCTATTCCCTCCTCCACACTGCTTTGGCACCAACAAAGGGGTCACTGAACGCACACAAGAGACAGGCTTCCTGCTCTTGCTTCCAGGCTTGGCCACATCCCAGCCCACAGCAGCTGGCTCTGGCTGCTGCAGGAACTCTGCCTCATCTCTGCAGCCCGGGGACACAGCGTGCTCTGACACCCTCCATCGGAAGCACACACACAGGCTCGTCAGTGCTAATTGCTGGGAGAGCCTAAGAAAACTGTGATGTCAGGATCTTTGGAGATTTTAGTTTCCAAGTGCAAGCAAGTTTCTACTGAGTGCACACACATAGAACTGAGAGTTCTTGCAGGAGCACCAGAATCTGAGCATTCACTTTCACATACAGAGTAAAAGAAAATTCCATGGTAAACTACAGGCAACTTTGAATATTTCAGTAGGAAGACTGAGGCAAATTGTAACCACGTAACATGTTAGCACCACTGCCTACGCTCATTCTGCCATCAGTGAGCTTGCAAGTGCAGAGGAGGACATAAAGTTGTTTATTTATGATGCTTCTCTTTATGAGGATGACAACAATTTAGGTTAGGAAGGATCTCTTGGGGGTCATCTTGTTTAACCTCACAGCCTAAGCAGGACCCTCTTTCAAGTTTGATCAGTATGCTGAGGGCCTTGCACTGTCCTGCTTTATTTCAGAGATGGAGATCCTATCTCTGGCAAAACCTTTCCTGTCCATTCTTCTGTTCAGAAGAATGTGTCTCTTATGGTCATGCAGGTCATCTTCTCTTGCAGTTTGTGACCCATTGCCACTTCCTACTTTTTGTGTATACCTCTGAAAAGAAACTAGCTTGTCCATGAAAGCTCCTGTCGGTAACAGAAAACAAAGCCAGCTTCTTCCACTTCCCTTGTTTATCTTGTGCTCCTTCCCTCTACTCATCCTAGTGTCCCTCCATGGGACTGCCTCCAGCTTGTCAGCAATATTTGCAAGTATTTATAAAACTCTCCAGATTGCTCAATCCAACAAGAACACACTGGCTTAACAACAGTAATATAAATATTATGAATACATTTCACAGATCCTTCATGATTCATTAAAGAAAATTTTTGCAAGCTAAGTGGTAGATCTGGCCAGTAGTTACCACACAGCAGAGGGCAGTTTCTGTAGGTGTTGTACAGTAATATTAAAAAATAAAGCTTACGCAATAATAAAACTATTAGGTAGAAAATATCCTAAGGTATTCAGGTACTTACACTCAACCTGAAAGCATGTTAGGTGCAAGTACAGGGTTACAAATTTTGAGCCACAATTACTTTGTAAATAAAGTACTTCACATATGGCAAAGCCTGTATTTCTGTGAAGTCAGATGATTTTGATGCTTCTGAAAAATATTTCTGAAAAGCCTCATTAATCCATTTCTACACTTAAGAATTGAAAACACTTCTTGTGACTGAACACCAGTCAGTTTGTTTGAAGTGGTTTGCAGAGAAGCTCTCCAAATTATCCAGCTCTTGGGAAACAATAACTGATGAGAATCCTCCAGCACAGCAAGGGCAGTTACCTTATCCTATGGCACTGTTCTGTAGCCCGCCCTCACACAGGGTTTTATGGATTTGTCAGGTCACACCAAGTTCTTGTCATGAAGTCTAACTCCTCTCCTTTCATTGTACAGAGAAACAATGAGGAAAGCAGGAACCACATGGCACCAGGTCTGAAATTCCCAAAGGACAACAAAAATGATGTACTTGTTACAGTGCCTGCCACTGCAAGCAGCAGGGCTGCCAACCTCATTCCCATATTCCTAATATCAAAGCCATTGTTAATGGCTTTGGGGAAATTCAAGTCCAGGTTTCCTAGAAGCATCCTTTCTCCACAGAGTATTTCAGAAGGGGCAGTGGACACTGAGATGTATCAATACTGCCTGACACTCTATCCATATGACACCAGGGCCCCACCACTGGCACCAGAGGTGCCACTCTACCCTCTTGGTCATGCCATTATGGGTCAGGGCCTATCAAAGGCTCTGCACTTCAATGCTCATTCATGATCTTACTTTTCCAACTTTATTTAAAAATACATTTAAATCTCTTTCACAATAATAAATTTTAAAATTAAGTATTTTGGATTAGTCTACAAAGTCTGGTATAAAAATGCACTGAAAACACCAGTGTTTATAAATGATAGCCTATCTGGTATATAAAGGACTGTAGTCATGGTGTGGAGTGAGACTTGCAGAAGCTTGGCAATGTAATTCCATACATTTATAAGTGTACTATTCTAAAATAATTATAAAACCACAACCACCACAAAAAAACCATAATAGAACAAAAACACAACAACAAAAGACCACCAAACCAAACCAAACCCCAAAAGTTTTCAAAATTATCATTTGGAATTGAGGGGCTAAGTATGTTGAGATTGGTGCAAGTGTATTTAAAGGCCCAATGACAATTTCTATTAAATATATATGATCAATTATTCTTAACATCATTAGAAGCAATAAAAATACCAGCAATATAGTAACAGCACTGCAAAAAGAAGGGATAGAAAAATATTTTTTGCTTAATTTTGTGTGCTGCTGTGTTCTTTGTTTCTTCTATGTGTACTGGTACAGTCATTAATATCTTTGCACCTGGTCTGCCTCCCATACACAACAATGTGATAGCAGGAAAAAAGGGGAAAAGAAAATATGGACATTAAACTTCTATAAAGCTTCTCCATTTGTAGACAGGAGGAAAATGCTTAAAAGTTTTAAGCATAATTTTGAGGATCAGTTATGGAGGCATTTCTTCTGACTCCTATGCATTTTTGACAAATCTAAATAATAGATAAAGACTGCCATTGAAGAGAAGTGGAGGTCATGTGCCATGTTACCTAAAAGCCCATAACAGCTGCCACATTTCCCTCCTTATCTTTAATAAACAACTGTTGAACTCTCCTAACAACTCCCTGCTTCAGCTTCACATACTCCTTTCCTATCTGGCACAGCACCTTCTGCTATGATTTCCAAATGTCCTCTTGACACAATGCTTGTGCACGTACTGCTGCATCTGTTACTAACTAAGGAGGGATATTTAGGCTGGTTGGAGAATGACGCTCTTTGGCAAGGAAAGGAAGCCTGCAAGTTAGAAACACCTTTTCACTCTATTCCTATTAATTTTTGTACACAGCAAAACAGAAAGAAAAGAGCCTGTGAACCATCTACAGAAGGCCAGTATATCTGTGCAGATTCAGGTTTCTTCCCAGGATTCTGGGAAATTACTTTTTTTGCCTTTCCTTTGAACTTCCAGTCAGATTGGCATTTTTCCACATACCTGTCCATGACCAACCTCTTCTATTAACAGTTTTAAAAACTGTCTAGGCTTTCCCAGACTGAACAACAAAGCGATACTGCCTAATTCAGCCAAAAACTATAGTATGGCACTGTGGAACAGAAGCAGCAGATAAAATTATCAGCTTGTCAGGAGATGTGCAAAGCAGACAAGAAGGTATTTACAGCCTACATCAGTCTAATTTGCAAACGTTTTGGATCAAACTAACTGGATATTTAGTACCAATAACATTGTTATAATAAATTAAAGTATGTTCTTGCCAATGTTAAATGGTAAATATGGTGCTGCTAATGCCACAATGACATCCCCATACAGGACAGGTTCTTCAGAGTACAGCAGCTATCATATTCAGTAAGTTTGCATTCCATATTGCAGGATTCCAATACCCACAATTTACAGAGAGATGTGGTGTGACACAGCAAAGGTGTGATTAATTGAATTCAGTTTTAGATACCCAAGATGTATATAGCACAGTCAACAGCCTTTACAATCAGTGGAGAGAAACAGGAGACATGTAACATCAGATGGACATCTGCTTTATGATGAGCTCAATCATGTCATTCTTGTGTTACTGTCAGTCTATCTCCAAAGCATCTCTAAGGTACAGGTGTTGAAAATTTCCGTATTTACTTTTGGAACCCAGGTGAACCGAGTCTATCAGTGACATTTTTTAAATTCAGACACTGGGCAGTGCAACTGAAGGAAATGCTTTGCAGGACCTGCAGTTAAGGAAGAGCTGGTAGTGGATGTGAAGGTCTACAGCAGCTTCAGCTGTCGAGACCATGGGAGTTTTGAAACTGGTGAAGGCAGTGAAGAAGTTGCTGTAATGGAAATTCTGGTTAGACACAAAAATTTATTTTATTGCCCCACAGTAAGGGTGGTCAAGGACAGGAACAGGTTTGCCAGACTGTTGTACATTCAAAACTTGACAAAGCCCTGAGCAACCTGATTTAAGTTCAAACTCAACCCTGCTTTCAGCAAGTGGGTGGACTAGAGAAGGGTTTTCTTCTGATTTAAATTATTCTGTGACTGAAGGATTCTATGACTCAAAAGGGGCCATAGAGACCAGATGATTAACTGTTAACTAAGAAGGTTGTGGTTCTTCAGTTTTAAAGTGGGCATCAGAAGTTCAACTTTGAATGAAAACAGCAATATCTGGAGATGTGGTGAGAACTGCTAGGGCTTTTCTAAATCAAGGCTTTCTTAAACATAATCACTCCAGACACATTTAAAGACTCAAGATAATTTTTTCCCTGCTGCAAAGGAACAAAGAATGAGTAAACTCTGCCAAACAGAAAATTAAAACAATTTTACATATTCTGCCATCTTCTTCACAAGCCAGCATTTTGCAGTTTTCATTTATACAGTATTTTCAGTGTCCCTGATTTTCACTTTCTTTGTATTGTTATTCTTACCCCTCCCCTCCCTTACTTCAGTTCTTTTATGCATTTTTAGTCCACTTCAGCCATACTCTGCTGTCCAGCTCATTCTTGACTTGAACTGCAATCATAAAAATTACTTTATTTACTCTCTCACGTGAAGACAAGAGGTAAAAACATTCAGTTGAATACAGAAAAAAACATGCATATATACACACTGCTTCTGTTTCCATCTAGTGGACAAATGATGTTTAATTTGTCCTAACCTTCCATATACTGGTCTGTTTGTTTTATCCCAAAGACCTTTCACAATTAAAAACCGAGCTAGAAAATGGATATTTGTAGAACAATGTATGAAATCTTACTGAAGTCTTTTCATCATAATAACATTTAGAAATAGGCCTCTCAGACATCTGGCAGAAAGACTAGGAAAATGATAGTTGTACATATCTATAAACACACCATAAGCATTTCCAACAGTAAATCTTGCTGTTTCCCTGGAATCTCCTATTCCATACAAAAGAAAACAAATATGAAAACCATTGCTTCAAATGCTTGAGCTTCTGTCAGTAAAAAATGGTGCCACTCATTAAGAAGGAAAAACCCTTTTTATGAGAACAAGTTCTATCAACAAATGGAACAGCTTATCATGTCCAGGACAAATGTTATAAATCAACAATTAGTGACAACAGGCAGAGATTTAGGGCTCACTGTCCTGACATAGGAAAAAACCACCTCCAACTTCCATGGCAATAATCCATGCAGAGTCCAGTTGTATCTGCTCATTAGACCAGGATAAGCCATGATTTGTTTTTAGAGTGGACTGCTACTTAGAGAATCACCTTAACTCTTCCTAAAGTAAAAACAAGACTGTCCAGCTTATGATAGCAGACAGGACGGTCAAATCACACAATCAGCAGGATGAGAAACTTACTACTTCCTAACCCTGAACAGAATTTGTTTGCTTGTTTCTGGAGGCATTAATGCATTTATGTTTTGTATCCCATATTTCCAAAACATAGGAATGGGTTCTCATGCTGACTGTGGCATATATGTACATAACTCATGTAAAGAGCTCCAGATACTCATAAAAAAATTTTTTGTCATGTTGTTTTATGTAAAAAATAGTTGCTACAAATTCCTTTATTCTACTAGAAAAGAAAAAGCCTAAAATACTTTTTTTTTTTTTTTGCTTGAACATACTCTACATTCAAATGCAGAAATAATATTTTAATAGCAGTATCAGCTTTCTTCATTTATCCCTCCTTTTTCCAGAAAGTTTCATAGTCAATTCACAGTTTTTAATTGCTCTGGTCTTTCAGTATTTTCTTTGGTTGCAGTTCCATGTTGTACTAAATGAATGTTCAGTACCATGGATCTGTCAGAATTGGCATCCTTCAACACAGATCACCATTTCCCATGTTACCTGCTCTGAACCACTTAACAATGTTGGTAATTTTCTCTCATGAAGTAAAAATAAATCCCAGAATTATTTCATGCCTTTAATTTTGAGTTCTGCTGGGTGTAAAGGCTGTTCAGCTCCTTGTAGAAGGAAATTAGTGCCTAACAGCCATACTCAATCATTTGAAATGTAAATGTTCTGTAAGAAATTAATAAATTACCTGCACAGGACTATAAACTGCAAAACAGAGCAAGAGTGAAAATCTACTCCTACAAGTATTTAAATAGAAATGCAACTTAAAATCAGCAAACTCTGAATTTGCTATTCATTTAGAATATAGACAACGTTGGTCCTACCTTTCAACCTAATACATGTCAAATGATGTAATTACAATTACTAAAAGAGTATTGCTCTTGATACGAGTGGTCCACTGTGTCGCTAGCTTTCAATCTCACACATCATCATTCACTTCTTCTCCTTTTCTGTCTTTCTTCTCTGTTATGTGGCATGGAACAATCTTTCAAGAAGCACTCTGCTGTGAGCATCTGCAGAGAGTACACTCTCATAAATTCAATATTACCAAACAGCACAATCCATACCATGACATTTTTTTCTTAGCACATTTTGCATATATTTTTCAGGTTTCAGGCAACATTTAAATCATTCTACCAGTAAAGTGATTCAGAAAAGCCAAGGTATTCTCATAAATTACATCCGATAAATAACTGAAATTGTCAATACTTGATAGAAATTTTTGATCTCAGCAGACTAAAAGGTAATAAAATATAGTGTTAAAAACAAAATCTCTTTACTTCAAGCTTTCAGTGAGAAAAATCGTATCTAAAGTAAAGTAAAACACAAAATTAAAAGAAACACGAAAAAATTTTCTTCCACCCCTTCCCAATATAGATATATCCAAATACCAGATTTGACTTGCATACACAAGAATCTATTGATCTCACCTTCCAGTAACTGAAAGTCAGAACCAGATGTTCTCCATATTACCAAATTATAATCAGTACAGCATATACTTTAAAAACATCACTTTTATTACTAATATAATAGAAATATGCAAACATCAGTAAAATGAGAAACCTGCCTCTCCATTAGGATTTTAGTTGTTTCTCTGCCCAGCCTGCACATTCTCAATCATCACAGTTCTGGAAAATCACTGTTTCTTTTTATTGCTGTTTCCCTCAGCAGTTAGATGAAAATAATACTCATGAAACCTGTTGTCATTCTGTATTAAATCTCTATTAAGTATTTTGATATTCTCAAATGTAGGGTCTTCTCTAAGAAGCATTTACAAAGGTCATTTTTACCTCCTATATATGGTTCTGTTACTATGTCTGCACTGCATACGAAGACACCAAGAGCTTTCTAAGGATCATTTATCACAAACACACTCTACTACTACTACTAAAGTATTCTACTTACTTTGAATCAAGCTGTAGTACTAGCACAGCCCAGGGATTTGTTTCTAAATGACGTTGTGTCTTGCCTTGAATGGGTGACCAGGTAATCCTCCCACAGCAGTGGATGGTGAGATTGCTTTAAATTAACAGGCACTGCTAACAATTCCTTGAAAATAGATAGTCCTGTTAGAAAAAAATGGTGATCCAAATTCCATAATTTCTGGTTTGTTTTTTTTTTTCCCAACAAAACTGCTAAGGTTTTATTGATCAATTTATCCAAAATTATTGTTACCTCTTTGCTTTTAACATAAATGAGAAAACTGGAAAACAAACCAACTACACTTACAAAAGAGTACAAAATAAAGCCTGAACATTGATGTCAATGCCTGAATTTGTTTCACATAATTCAAAACTAGAGTGAAAATTTGTATTTCATATGCAGCAGCAGGTTTGATACAATTTACTGTGTTCTGTTTTATCTTTGTGGCTAAACTGTTCAGCTGCTTATTTTTGAGGAGAAAGAAAAAGAAACCAGCACAAGCCCCCACCCTTAATCTCTAATTCTCTAATCACACAAAATAAATACTCAAAAACCTAACAGCATTAGATAGCCATGCCTGAAGTTTCTCCCTTAGGAAAGCTATTTTCAGTTCTCTTGCTACATCAGATGGGACCAGCTTGCTGCCAAGAGCATGTGTTCTTGGATGGGGCTGCAGTTCTTGAGGATGGATAAAGCCTCCTCAGCTGGAAAAACCTGGCTGCAGAAGGAACTATGAGACAAAACACTGAGTGCTGCCCATCCTTGTTCTGAAATGTTCTGAAATTTTTCTTCTTGTGTTTTTTTTCCTGTGTTTGTTTTTGTTTTGCTGTTTTTTACTCTAGCTGGAATGGTACTCATTTCATACCAAGAGCAGAAGGGAAGCCAAGGACTCCCTCAAACTGACTACAGACTAGACAATTTCCAGTATTTTTTGTGGAAATAGCATAAACACCAGAGCGGAGGAGAACATGATAAAACAGGAGCTGCCCTTATTCTGTACATTTCTGTCACTCCTGCTCAATCAATAACGGAATTTTCACCTGGGCACAATGTTTTTAAACTCTAGCTTAAGGCTGGCAGACAAACAAAACCACCATGAAAAGTAAGACTTCTAAGACCCTTACTCTTTTAGGGTTTTCTTTTAAAAACTGGCTGTGTAGTATTTGTCTCAATCAACTGTTTTTGACCATGTTCCTCCAGAAAGTGTGTGTCAGATGCAATAATTAGTATAAGAGGGACTAGACCCAACCAGAATTATTTTTGCTACTTTGCACACACTGAGACAGAGTGTAAAACTAGCCATGCCAGGGGGCTTCTTCTCTCTAGGGTATGCCTTGATGCAACCTGCGTGCTGCTATCAGGCAGTGTCTGCAGACAGCAACCCTGCTGGTCTCTGTGAGCACAAGTGAGACACACCTTCCTTGTTGAGGCTCCTGGTTCTTCATTTCAAGACATTGATTGCAGGAGGATCTGAGGAGTAACAGCTTGGGAAAACTGGAGGTGAAGAAGACCTTCAAGGAATCTGTTTCAAAGCTTTGCTCATCCTTATTGGCCTTCTCTGCACTTTTCCAGCTCTGCTGCATGTCTTTGGCGTGGGGAGGAACAGAGCTGTGACAAGCAGTGAGCTGACCTTCTTGGGGACAGCCTGTCACAACAGCAAAATCCCATCTCTGAGTCATAACATTCGGAGTGCATGAATTTATGTGCCATGTTAGGGTTGTATTTTGCCTACAAGCATCATTGGACATTTATGTACACTGAGCATTGTTTGCTAATGATTTATTACCCAGGCATTTGCCTTGTAAGGACTTTCTGCAGCTCTTTAGCTGGTCCTTTGTGGTTTAGTGGGGCACGGACAAACTTCCTGTT
Organism: Toxostoma redivivum; assembly: GCA_013397375.1. Taxonomy (NCBI): domain Eukaryota; kingdom Metazoa; phylum Chordata; class Aves; order Passeriformes; family Mimidae; genus Toxostoma; species Toxostoma redivivum. The sequence continues at coordinate 163,639 of VXBI01004262.1, forward strand.
TTGCAAACTTCAGCATTTGCCTCCTTTGCTGAGTTGTTTATGAATACACAGAAATGAACAGGTCCTGGCACAAATGTCACCTCACCTCACTGAATCTTGCTCTCTGTTATCCAGCCTGCTTGTCAATACAAGTACTGCTTCCCCTGTACCTCTAAGTGATTAACTTTTCCCAACATAGATGAGAATGGTGTCCCTCCTATTAATGGTTGCTTTAGAAGTACCTACTGTTTTGTGTCTGTACACAAATGACAATTCAAGATGAAAAAAAAGTTCCAGTCAATTGCAATGAACCCACTAGATTTCATACACTTTCCCGAAATTATGTACTCCCCTACTCAGCTTTGCTGGTTTGGCACACTCTGCCTACTGCTTTTAGGGAAGAGCTGTGTCCTGGTTTCAGCTGAGATAAAGCTAGCTTTCTTTCTAGCAGCTGGTACAGTGCTGTGTTTTTTGATTCAGTATGAAAATCACACTGGTGGCACAGTGATGTTTCGGTTGTCGCTCAGTAGTGCTTACCCTATGTCAAGGACATTTCAGACAGGAGGCTCTGTATCTGGCCCACAAATGTAATTTTTCGGGCTTTTTAAGTTTTCTGAGCATTTTTATTCACTCATTCTGCATAAAATGTTAAATTAAACGTGTGGTCTCAGAAAATAAAAGAAAAGGAAAGATACTAATTCAGGAGCAAGACTGAATCCTGTCTTGGGTAACAGTGATCCAACTCTGTCCTGGAAGCATGTATCTTAAACTTTCCATACTATTTCATCTTTGAGGATGAAAGAAGGATTTCAGTTTCAACAGCTTTCAACACACACCACTTCAAATACACCAAAAATAATTTTAAAAAACCCCAAAAAACCCATACAAATGAAAAAAAAAGTGTTACAGTAAGAAACCTCCCACAACACTGAACTGAAATGCTCAATATGTATTTCTGCCTTCTCTAAAGAGATTTCATTTGCTGTATTTTGCTGTGTTTTATGAACAACGAACTATTTTAAGCATTTAAATTGCTGTATGATTCACGCTGATGATAAAAGCCAGCAAAACACATTTGAACTTTGCACACATCCATCTATCCTTGTTTTTAATGGTTTAGAACAGCCTTAATGTATTTACACAGGTTAGGCAGCTTAAAAGCTGGAACACAGGAAACCTTTGGGCTAAACTCAATGTGATTAAAGTTCACAGTAATGGATGAAAAGAAAAATAAGAACACACTACAACAACAACAAAAAATTCTAAACAACTGTTGCAAACACTTCGTGTGCAAACACTTAAAATAGCAGAATTTTGTTGTTCAAAAAACAACTAAGTACTGTTTTCTCACTTATTAAAAATAGTTTTATTACAAAATTTTCTTAATTTATCAAAAGATAATTTGGCCAAAAGATTAAATATGGAATATGTCCTTACAGAGTACATTTCATGCTTTAAAGTAACCCATACACCTAAGAATCCATTTTTTCCAGTAAGCCACTTTACAAAACGAAAGAAAAATGAAGTCAATTAGAAATTTTTGCTGTGCTCATGGTTCTAAAACTACAGTTATAATATGACAAACACCTGGAATTGTATTTCAAGGAATTGAAAGCAGAGATTTATCTACTTGGTGATCTATGAAGATATTTTAAGCAGCCCAAATAACACATACAAAATATTATGGTAACTCATCAAAAATACAGATAGCAATTAGTTAAGTTACCTTGAGGGTGGAAAAACAAAAGTCTTCTTCTTTTACAACTTCAATATTGATATTTCACTAAAAAAGGTTCTTTCCAAGATCATTAAATCTTTTGTAGCTTGAACAGGTTTCTGTCTCATTTATGCAATTCAGTTTGACAAATTCTTAACACTCTTTAAGAGCATTTTAAAAATACTGAAACTTTTATACAATATATTTTTAATTCACATTCTTTTTCTAAGGTCTTTTCTTCATCAGTAGATTACTCAAGACTAGGAAAAGGAGGTAATGAGCATCAGGTGGCCTACATGCAGAGGTGTTTAGCTTGGTACTCTCAGTTTCAATATAACAGAATCAATTAGGTTGGAAAAGAACTCTGAGGTCATCAAGTCCAACCAGAGACTGAACACCACCTTGTCAACAAGACCATAGCACTGAGTCCCACTTCCAGTCTTTCCTTAAACACCTTCAGGTGACTCCACCACCTCCCTGGGAAGCCCATTCCAATGTTTAATCATCCCTTCTCTGAAAAAATTCTTCCTAATGTCCAAGCTAAACCTTCCCTGGTGTAGCTTGAGGCTGTGTCCTCTCTTCCTGTCGCTGGTTGCCTGGGAGAAGAGGCCAACCCCACCTGGGCCACCCTCCTTCCAGGCAGGTGTGGAGAGTGATAGTGTCACCCTGAGGCTCCTTTTCTCCAGGATAAACACCCCCAGCTCCCTCAGCTGCTCCTCACAGGACTTGTCCTCCCCACTTGACCCTTCACCAGTTCTGCTGCTCTTCTCTGGACTCACTCCAGCACCTCAGTGCCCTACTGGAAGTCTATATTATCAGTCTGTACATTCATTATAGGTAAAGGATTAATAGTTTCTGTGAGCTCTCCCAGTTTAAAGCAAAATTGCCATTTAAGGAAATGCAAGCATAGCAACAGAGTGACAATTAGGTGTAAATCACATCTCAAACTCCCACTAAGTATCTCCAGTCACCTGCAGTCATCTGTAGTATCATAATAAATCATAATCATAATAAATTTAAATTAATAATAATAAAATTAAATTCATAGTATGTGTAGTGTCTATTTCTTCAGACTTAAAAAACCTTTCAAAACAAAAAAAGGAGGAAAGCAGGGGAACAACCTAATAAATTATACAAAGTCACACAGTTAGGGGATCATTGAGGCTCATGCTCCTGTGACAGCTGTGGCTCATCCTTTACTGAGGAAAGGACCTGCTGGTGGCTAAAGGTGCTCACACACAACACAAAAGTGCAAGACAGGAACAAGTGCTAGCTTGCTGTCTCAAATGATGCTATAATTAACATTTATATTAATCCAGTCAGTATTTGGGTATGCAAGAGAAACTGGCAGGTTAGACTGCTTTGAAGGGAGGGAGCCAAGCACTGCACTCTACTGTTGGTGTTTCTTTCGTCTCACTAAACGGTGCCAAATTCACAGTCCAAAGCAAATGTGTAGCTCAGCCAGTGACAATGCAGCCTTTTCCACAACATTTCATCAATATGTTTGAATGTGCTTCACACAGATCTGCTTTGAAAGCACAACAGTACAGTGAGAGAAGTCCCTGTTTCTTTCTTGATGTAGTGATTCTATAATGCTGCTTGCTAGCAAGTAGCTTGGCTTCAGTAGCAGACCTAAAAAAGCTTTCAAAAACTAAGCAGATGAAAAATAAGTCAAATTCAACCTATCAACAAGTATATCTCAAATTGATTAGAGCATCTGCTTGTCCAAGTACCTTTCACAAGTACTTGTTGGTTAGCAGAAAGCACATGCCAGTGACACTGCCTTCTCCTGTCCAGCAGACACCTTGGTCACCATCTACCACCAAGGATGGTTATGTCACTTCAGCTTCTCCAAATTTCAGTCATCTGAGCTGGGATTCTCCAAATCAAGTGCAAATCTCACAGTGCAAGTATTTTAGAAAACTTCTCAGGACAATACACCCTGAGTACAAGAAAAGTGGAAAATGGGTTTTCAATTCAAAACACAATACTTTCTTCTTTGAAAAAGCTTCAACATTTGCATTTTAATGTTTGCATCATATTTTATTCTGTGGGGAGAAGGGCTGCAGGGTCACACTGGCAACAATCGAAGAAAAAATGAAAATTTCCTAGGACTGGCTGTGCCTTTCTGTCAGCTCTGAGCACACTAATGAACTGAAGGAACACCACAGGGTGCTCTGGCCATGTCAGCACTGGAGCAGCCCCACAAGACACAGTGTTCCAGGTGCAGCTGACACTTCCAGAATCTTTAACATGAAAGACAGCCTTTCATAATCCAACCTGACCATGCTACACCAGGGAAGAAACATACATACACACTAATGTGCGTATGCAGACACACACAGATGGGACACTGTATCTGAACACAAGCTCCATTCAGATATAAAAGCGTGGGTGGCCATTTCGGAGTTTCCCATGGCAACAATTAGTTATGGGTCCATATTAGCATAAGTCCTTGCCTGTTGGAAGAAAAGCATAGCTTCTGCAAGTATGCAGATTTAGGCAGAAAACAAATATGCACTGGAGGACACTTCAGTGCTTTCCCTGCTTGTGTATGGTGTCCCTTACCTCCTGACAAGCACACAGCCACCTTTCCCTGCCTTGGCAGAGGAGGCAGCCTGCCAGCTTCTGGAGCACTGGAAGAGCAGATACAATTTTCTATCATTTCGCTCTGCACAATAAATACAATGCTGTTGACAGAGGACATTGCACAACCTCAGCAATTTCACTCACCATAATATCTGATAAACTCAAACAGATTAAGAAGTTTATCCTTAAAGTGCCTTCTCACTTTTCAGCTAGGGAGCAAGGACACAGATATTAATCAATTTTCCAAGGGCACAGAGGAATTTCTATGGCACAGCCAGATGCTGAAAGCTTGTTTCAGACCAGTGTCACTATTACGAAACTATTACTCTTCCTGGCGTCACAGGGATTTTGCCTTCTTTAGGACAAGTATATGGCTTTGGAAGCTCACCCGTTTCTGCCAACATGCTTCAGCCTTATCTGGAGAGCTCAGATTATTGCCACCTCTTTGCCTTTCAGCTGAGACCAGTGACCGGTATGTCTGTCAGTGACAATTCAGGTAAATGTTTCCCTCCAAGAAACAAACAAAAAATAAATTGTAATTTCACACCAATCAGGTGAGAACCACCTACGTAAATAATAAAAAACCCCCCAACTAACCCTCCAGCTCACTCATAGCACTGAAATAAACACTTGAGAACTCAGGACAGCCTAAACCTCCTAGGGACATATCTACCCCGTAGCCATCTCAAATATGGAACAACTTTTATTCCTTATTTAATACCTAAGACTTGCCCCATTTAAAAGGAAGGAAGATTCATTTTTGTGTATTTTTGTGAAAAAATCATGTCTCTCTAACATGCTGCACATAAACTCTACAGTGCATTATCAACCAGGAAATGCTGTGAGACTTCCTCACATACACAAGTGACGGCAGCTTTACCTCCAGTAGCAATATGATGGATTCAGGGCTTCTCTAAAAATAATTTTTTAGAAGATTACAGTAGTTTTTCATAAACTACAGCTGAATGCATGATGGCATTCCCACAGCAATTAGAACAACACACAGAGGCCACTTCTCTTTAGATCAAGGACTCCTACCAATGTAAGTGATATACTATTTCAATCAGTTCCCACTTGTGGTCCTAAACAGGGTTAAGAGCCACATACTAAGGTTAATACTCTGCTTCCTTTAGGGATAGCTATGACCTTGGGAAAAACAATGCTGTTTCTAGAAAGCCAGTGCTTATATATAGGTATCTTAGCATTACTGGAACTGTTAATTGTATTTCACACATCTTTGCAAATTGCTGAGATGTGAAACCCATGAAGTGAAAAGCATTGACATGGTCATAACTCATGTTTCTTGAGAAATTTCCAGGGAGTATAATGAAATTAAATAGCAAGGCTTAACTGTTGACACTTCTCTAAAACAGAAGAAAACACAGCCTTATTCTCTTAAGAAAAAAATGCCCTTTTGGCTTTGCAAAAAATACATTGAATTCCAATGGTAACATGATCTCATAATTGAAAAACAGCATTTAACAACAATTTACAATCAAGTCTTCTGTTATAATGCTGGACAACACAGACCAAACACTAACTATGATAGATGTAATCCCTTCAGTCCTTCCTGTAACTAAAACTGCTACTTGAGACAATTAGCTAGAAAAACTGGTATAATAGAATATCAGCACTGCTGTACTGAGAGGATAAGATAACATGTCAGATTGTAAGCTCTGCAAGGAGAATATAGTTATTTTGAGATGGTCAGGACTTCTGGAAAGAAACCCTCACCTCCTGCACAACACCAACTGGAAGCTGTCACTCACTTATCTCAACAAAACATTCACAAGCTTGTACCACATGCAAACGTGCCAGATTCTGTAACGCATGTTCTCCTGGTAAAAAAACAAATGTTTCTTGACTCAGGGAGGAAAAGGACAAACCAGAGAAAAATCTACTTTAAAATATGAACAGTGTTCACAGCCTTGGAAAAGTACATAATATCAGCTGCACGTTTTGGGCCACCACATGAATTTCGGATGATTTGTCTCTTGTTACTTGTCTTAACAAACATGAAGTCTCTGTCAGGAGGGTTCTTGCAATATTACTATGATTATTTTTGTAGACAAGGATTTAACTTAACTGTCTTGGCCAAGAATGGGAGGTTAAACAGAGTCAGCTGTAACAGCTGGATAGCCTGCAAAGCTCCTAGTGCATCCTTTCAAGAGCTAAGTCTTGCCCTCTACATCTGTAAAGTATGGCATGATCCAGCCAGGACTTTAATTGAGTTCTGAAGGTCCCTAGGTGTGTTGAAAGGCATGTGACAAGAGAACAAGGAGATACCTTGGGTTTTTCTGATAAACTTCTACAGCTTCCTATTGTGAAATAGCTATGAAATCAGAAAGGAAAGATAATAAATTATTGATCTCAAATCTATTTCACTACTTGTGGAGCTGCCCTAGATGCTTCTTTTTCTACTGCAAAGTGGCTTAACAGATCTTCACAGCATGAAGGCTGAGTTCTGGAGCCAGGTGGATTTTTCTTGGGTAGCAGGACAATTTTAGACAGGACAGTTACAGTCAAAGCTAACTCAACAAGTTATCAAGACCAAACATCCTCTACAAATCCACTGAAGAATGCACTTCACATGAGAATGACACAGTTCACTAGAAAGTAAATTACGTTGTTCATGTACACATGCCAGCATTTCTGACATTTTCCCCGATTGTTTTATACCTCCCTTTTAATAAACCACTCATATTTCCTTTGCTCTATGAAATAAACGGGCTTAATTAAGTGGTGGAGAATAATCAGACCAGTGATTTATACTTCCAGACACCTCACTGGGATGAACCCCAAATATCACATGACAGAAAATACTTTGTGTTATACTCCAACCTCAACCATTTCTGGTGCAAGAGCTCTCTAAAAGAGACACCAAGAACTTGAAAAGGCATTTATTTTCCTTGCCAAACCATGAACTACTAATAATTTCCATTCCTTTAATAATTACTTTTAACTTCCAGAAAAGCACTTCACTGCAAGCAAAGATTAACCAGGATATATACAAAGATTAAAACAGATGGTTTGAATTAAAACCTATACAACAGTAACTATACTTGACATCAGCATTTTTACTGAAGTAATTACATTGACTATTAACTATTTGATTACTAACAGCAAATGAGAAATAGATTATGTTAACATTTATAGTTATTACCTACATTTTCTCCCTTAACACTTGCAGTTTTAAGTTAAAAGTAAATTATCACATTATTCTTTGTTCAGTGTTTTAGCTATGAGACCAGACACAAATTCAAATGGCATAATGACATTATTTTACTTGCACAAGTTTTTAGTTAAGATTTACTATTTATTAAATACTACCTGTTTTTCCTGTTATACATTAGGTATAGGCAGCAAATACAAAGTGTATTTCAAAAGCAACTTGATGCATATGGTGTTTGCCTGCCAAGCATGTAATTGGTCTTGTCATTTTGTCTTTACAAAGTGAAAAACAGAGGAGGGTTATAGCAGATAGGGATTCAGAGATAAATTCTTGATCCAAGCCAGTTTTCAAATTTGCTTCAAAAATTTCTGTGTCAACCCTAAAGTCAAGAGTATGCATTTATAGGGGAGTAAAAAATAAACAAAATCTCAGACCAAATACAAAATAAACGTATTTCCTTTCAGCATGTTTCTGTGAATATGCTCAGGGTACAGTCTGGGACAGCCCACAGAAGACACACTTGTTGGTCTGGGTGGATGTGTGGTGCTTCCCTGGGCAGCCCCCGCTGCACCGTGCCGAGCGTTGGCGCACAGCTGCAGCGCTTCAGCAGCCCCCACCCGCATCCTTCTGCCTCCTTCCCTTGGCACATTGCAGAACTGCCCTGCTTTCCATCCCACCCTGCCACACAGCTCTCCCAGCACAACAGATCTCAATTTAATTCCTCCCTGAATGATCTATAGACAGGAGATACCCTTGGAAGGAACTCTTGTTCCTTTTTTCCCCCCTTTTGATTAATTCTTTAATCCATACAAGTCCTTCTGTTTCATCCCTGGTATTTTTTTAAGGAACTTTTGTTTACAGTGCTGTGTCAAGGGCTCTCACAAAATCCTCATGGCAGGGAGTGAATAACTGTCTGTCTCCCTGACCAACTGAATGAGAATGAAACAAGAACTGAATTGGCATTATGCAGAGCTCTTTAGACAGTCCACCAACTTTACCAGCCTACATTACAGCTTTTTGACACTCCTTTGTACCAAATGACTTAGTAGCAGACATTTAATTATCTGTAAAAAAACCAAACACCCTGTACATCTGAAAAAGAAAGTCTTCACTGCAGGAAGAATTCAAACTCCCTAGCAGGGTGACAATCTGTTAGATGTTCTGAAGAAAACTGACTATTGCAGTTACTACTTGATTTTGTTTCTACAAAAGGCCAGAAGAGCAAGCAAAGTAGAGAAACTTCCACCTTGTTAAGCAGCAACACTTGTTCCAGGTTCAGAAGCTAGAGAGTCCTACTCATAGTTTGCAGCTCTGCCTCTCACCTACTGCATCATTCTTCCACAGTTCATTCTAGGCACCTCTCCAGCAGCACAAAAGGGAAACAGATTACTCCAGGTACTTTTATTCTCCAAGGGGAATCCTGCCAGAAACTTGTTTTGGAGGTCACACCACAGCCAAGCTCCCCAATGGAATCTCATTCCTTTTCCCCTTTCCATCCTCAGAAGTCAATAATCACCTGGGTACCAGTTTAATGTGCCAGAGTGCAACAAGGAAGATTGGGGCAGTTGCCAGGGTTGGAAATAGGGGAGTCTCTGGAGCCCAAGTGACCAAAAATTCCTCAAGGGTGGAATTAGGCACACTTCAGATGGTGGCTCCAGTTCCAAAACCACCCAACTGTGCTGAAAGTTCTGCTGCAACCCTGAGAATCATCGGGTTCTGCTGCAGGTTCTAGCCTGTGCAAAGCCTTCAGAGTAACCCTGTGTGACACAAGAATGGCACATTGTGAACTCTGGCTCTAGAATGTTTCTTGTTTGCTTCTGATCCCTTGGAACAGTTGAGGGGAACACCCAGTTGTGTTAAAATATTGCTGAGGTGCTCACAATACGCCCTCATTTATACTGATAGAAATCAGGTCTGTTCAATTACAGCTCTCCAAATTCCAGTCACACTTTTACTCAGTTTCCAGTACAATTCCCACTGTCACAGCATGGAAAGGGAGCGTGCAACACTGCAAAGAGTTTCCTGGTTGTAAAAAACCTCTTGTGTTTTAAATCAGGCAGTGCAAGTTATTGCACAATAACTGCATCATTGTTTAAATTAGCGAAAAAGTCACCCCTTTTCATGAACATTTCATTACATACTATGAATATGCAGCTACTAGAGGTTCTTTTTCCTGTTAGAGATGGTTAGTATTGAAAGAAATTTGCTGTGTGTGTACATTACTGTATGGAATGGTTCATTATAATTCATGTAGTCTGCTTTTATAATACAGACAAGTGTTTATTTGCTAGAGCTACTTTTCCTTCCCCTGGTGCAGAGTTAGTTTATTAACTGCATTGATTCGGCTAGTGCAGTCCACACTGTTTCTCTAATTCACATTAAATACACAATTACATTTAAAACACAAAGTGGAGTTAAAGGAAAGACTGTAACTAGGAATTTTATCACTTGCTAGCTTCTTAGATAGCGGTAAAAAACTGCTGTGCAAGGTTTTGCATAATTTCCATCATCTGATCCATCTTCCTTCCTAAATACACAGGCTTCACTGCATGCGTGGGCAAAAGTTCGTGTTTCAAACTGGCCTCACTCCTCTGAAAACAAGCCACAAGTGGCCACCATCAGTCAGTGGTTCTGGGTTCAGCTTTGTCCTGGTAGAGGAGGAGCAGTTCTGGTTCACAGGAGGATGGATCAGTGTTTGTGCTGGTGGCTAGGCTGCAGTCTGTAAGTCTGCTTGGGAGAGCAAAGACCTGCTGGGATCACAAGCTTTGCCACTGCGAGGGAGAAAGACTGACCTCTCCTTCTCACTACACCAGGCACTAACCTCTGATGAGTTGCTAATTCTTGCAAGTTCCCTCAAAACACAGCAATAAGAGGACTGCAAATTGGTAAGTCTGGGTTTAATAGAAGAAAATATGATAGCAACAAAAGAGCGATGAAGGAAAAATACACAATAGCAGGAATATTAAGGATGACAGAGATAACTGGATGGGGAAACTTTGGCATGTATGTTATTTTACAGGGTGTCTGATTGAAGCTGATTGTCCATGAAGTGTTTTTGGCAGGTTTATGGGTGAAGATATTCAAAGGCTTGAAAATCTTCAGTAAATGCTAGAGTCACAGATGTGGTTTGGAGGACAGGACATGTTTCTGCATCCCAGGTTAGCACTTAAACCATTGGATCGACTAAAATACAAGCCTAAATACAGATATTTAAGGGCACAATTTCAGGATTCAAATACGTTAAAATGTTTTTTATTTTCTGAGTTTTCTTATAAAATATAGCCCTGTCTGCAATTAATTTTCAGCATGTGTCTTCCACATTTAGAAATCCCAAATAGTTTTCTGTTACAGACAGACAGGCAAAGTGAGATCCTTTCCTCTCCATAAGATACTGCCCTACCAGCCCAGACAAATGGTTTACCTGAAATATATACTACTGGGTAGGAAGCAAGACTGGTAAAAGCAGCTCAGAAGTGCAGTTCCTTGGCCTTCCCTCAGATTTTTCTGCTACTCATCAAAGCCATCCGTAATCCCAATGGAAAGTGATGACGGAAATACTATTTTTCTCTCTGCCAAAATGAATCTTCTCTTCAGCTGAAATGGCTTAGCCAGATTACAGTGGTATAACTTATGCTTCTCTGTGCCAAGGTTTCTGATTCTGGCACTTGGAATGTGTCTATAGCAATTTCTTCTACACAATGGAAGACATTTCTTGCTCAGAAACACTTAAAATAGGCAAAAAGGACAGCTATTCTAAAGGCTTTGTTTTCAGGTGGAAGTTTTAAACCTGCCTTCTCAACAGTTCCGCCCCCATGCTTATACACCAGGATGCACCACACTGATCATGGTTCTCAGCTTCTCAGATTTTACTGCCAGCTGTGCTTGGACTTGTGTTCCACATCTAGCTGCATTTTACTGAAAAAACAGGCAAAAGGCCGTAGCAAAGATGAACCAAACTAAAAGAATTAAGATGAGAAAATGACCACTATGAATGAATGACTACCAAATGTGTTACGGCACTACTACTTAACAAGAGAAGGCAAGAATGTCTGCAGTTTGAGCTAAGGAAGATTGTGTTTTTTTGTCGCTTCCTAACAAGATTAAGATTGTATTATATGCAAATATGTCTAGTCTTCATGATTATGAAAGAAGTTATTAAAAAAAAAACAATACCTGAGAAATGGTTTGTCACTGATTGCATCTGTAAAATTTGAGTTCACCTACATCACAAAACATGTTTTCAGACAAGACCCTTTTTCTGAGTGGTTCAGGCCAGGTACCTCCTGACTCCATGAACTGATGGATGAATTGCCCTGTCCTAGAAGAGATCATCCTGCCATTCAAAGGCAGCCTTCTGCTTATTCTAATTATAATAATTCTTTCACGTGTCATAAAAGTATTTAGACAACTTGTGTGTGCTACTAAACTTCATGGTGAAGGCAAGACCCCAAGTGCTTTCTTGTCAATCCAGTGGGAAGACTCCTCACTTGGGCAGTAGCAGAAAACCTACAGTGTGTGGCTGAGCAGCTATAACACTAGCCAGAAGAAAGCAAGCAGAATTATGCACATTGAAACAAGGCAAAGATGAGGCTCAGTTCAAAATAAAGACATCTAAATTTAGCTCCCTTTATGCCACATAGGGCAAAATCTAGTTGCCTCAATATCTGTAGCTATCTCAGACTGTCCAGGATACTCTGCCTGCCTTCATCTTCTGCTTAAAAGGCACAGGTGTGCTATCTACAAGCTTTATGCAGATTTTTTGAGTACCTAGAGGATATTCCTCTAGGATGAATCTTATCCTTAGCTGTCCAAGCTGCCAATATTTAATAGAGAGTTAGTCAAAACAGACCCTGGAACCACAAGCAGCCGATAGAGTTGACTTAATTCCCAGAACAGAGGTGGCAATTATGTATCAGATACCTGGCCTTAATGTTTTTAATAGAGCTCTGTAAGCTTCTGACCACCCCAGGAAGATGCAGGCATCCTGCAGGTCCTCTGGTATCACTGGGAGCCCTACACAGAAGTCTTGGCTGCTCAGGCATGTCTTTAATGACCCTGAAGTCCTATGCATGGGTCATGGATTCAATCTCCAGTTTTGCAACTGGAGCACTGATACCAGTACATACATATAGTTAGATGGTTTGTCATCAATATGTAATGCATACAAAGCATCAAAGTACAACAACAGACATCAGTAAAAAAAAGGACATCCTGATGGAAATAAAAATTGGATTGGATTTGTTTCAGAAAGAAAAATAACTAAGTCTATTTCTTAAATAAAAGTTATGCAAATAGAAGATATGAGCATAGCAGATTCATAAAATAATTTTAAAAGTTGTGATGGAAAAAGATAAATATGTTTTTCAAATCCAATTGGATAAAATGAACAATCATTTAAGGCTTGTTGCTTTTAAAATTCTCATTGTAAAAAACCAGTTCACTCAAAATTATTTTTCTTGTGCTATCATTAAATACTAATGCCTTTCTAAAGCTGTTTCAGAAGATGAATTAACATAACTGTAATAGTCTGGAATGAACTTTGATCTAGCATAAAAATATGGCAAAAGACATTTCCCACCTTTTTCACTGGGGAGAAATTAATTTTGGAGCTGCTTGAGCTTATGTATTGTTTTATTAACTGGGGCTAATTCCCAGTTTATTTCTTATTTGATTTAAACTCACCAGTTGTAAAGAAAGAACAAGCAAACAATATCATAACCTTCATTTTGCTTCCGAAACATATTTCAGTCTATGTCTGGATCAATTCCTGTCAACTGCTTCTGATGCCAGCAGGTAGAGTAAACCAAAATACCATGGTGAATTCTGGATATGGTTATATTAATGTAAAATGTCAAATAACAACTGTGTATTTGCATGCAAATACAAGCTTTTATATTTTTTTTCTGAACCACAATTAATACTGCACAGATGTACATCTGCTTATGACGCAGTACTCTTTCTTGTTTATGTACCTAATTAACTAAATTAAATTAAAATGTCAAAATCACACAATTCCCCATCTTCAAAGCAACCTAGAAGCCTAAGTCTCCAGACAAAAATGTCTTAATCAGCTGTGAAAATGGGCCTTGTGCTTTCCAGTCTGGAAGGCACAAAATCCATTTACCTGTGGTAATTATGCAGCTATTAGAAATTACCTTCCTGTTATTGAGGCCTTTACCTTCTTTCTACCACTGCATCTGTTCTGCCCTTGTCACTGTACATCAGGCAGCTTGAGGGCATGAATAGCACGTGGGTCAGCAACCCTGGGGAAAGGCTGCAAGTCCCAGACTGCCCAGCCCTGAATTACAGTCAAAGACCAGGGGCAGTGGACATACTTGGTCACTTCCAGCATCACCCTCCCAAGAGACTCCTCAGGTGGGCACCCCTCTCACTTCTTGCTAGCTGCAGTCTCAGTTTAGGGAGCTGGAAGCCAGCTTCTTTGCAAGAGGAGAGCATGAAAAACAAGCTAAATCAATAGAAAGCCTCCAGCAGAACTGGACACCACCCTGGAGACAGCAAATAGGTGACTAAATGTCCAATATCTGGTCTCAGAAGTTGTGCAATTGCCTGGCCAACTGCTGGCCTCACACCCGTGATCCTGACAGAAGGAATTGCATAGGATTTCACTCTGTTTAGGGTAGATCTGACCCCATGGCACAAACCCAGCTCCAATCACTCTCTTTTAAGGCTAAACTTAAGCTTTGCTTATTTTCAAGACACAAAAGCATCCCATGTACAAGTCTATATTACAGTGGTTCAGTATTGGGCTTTGGTACAAGACTACCAAGCATATACAATTTTTATTTCTTCTGCTGCCAGAAGAAATAGAACTACTGAAGTGAATTTTTTTAAAGAACAATGACACCACAGATGCAGTCCCCAGGCAGAATATCAGATATGGTACAAGTATAAAGTACATGTAACTAAGTTTATACAAAGGTCTCAGCAAGACTATGCTGGGCAGAGCACTGTAAGATTGTCAGGATTCATGACCTGAGTGGGGCTGGATCCTCATGAGAACTTTGTTAGATATGAGCACATTCACATGAGAGAAAAAGAAAACCCAAACATGTAATAAACAGATCTTGTCTAATACTCTTCCTAAATCACAAAAGAACAGCAAATAGGTGTTCTTTCATGCTGTTATCTCAAATACCGCTGTTCAATTTATACTTCCTTCTCTGACATTTTCAACAGTGCACATGTCCAACTCATAATCAATGTGTCAAAGCAATAAAAGCAATTTAGTCATTCACAATTGTTAAACAAAGTGATTCCCTTCACACACACAATCTTTAATAGTACAGCAAATCAGCAAATAAATATTTAGTGTTGTGTATTTAAGCACAGAAACAACCAAAACATTCTTAATTTTTTGGTTCTGAAGGTAATCTCATGGAAGTTACTATTTCATCACCATAGACAAAGTCACACAAAGATGATGCTGTGGTCAAGTTTTATTTATAACAGATTTTTACTGCACTTAGGACATCTGGACCACAGCTCATCTGCCAAGGATCATATAATCCTCATGTGCTCTTAAAACTCAAGAGAGAAATCAGTTGGTCCAGCAGACTGCCCTGGGGATTAATTTTGACTGTTGAATGAGTCTACTGTAAAATGCAGACATGGCAGGGGAAAGGACAGAGTTGGGACACATTAATTTTTGTTCTACTGACCATTCTGTGGTGGCAATGAATAGAAGCTGGTAAATGTATATATTTGGTAAATGTTAAAGAAAAAACCTTAACTAGCAGTCTTACAGATTCTCTTTCTGGTAAGATTTCTCTTTCTGAGCCACACACAGAAGTACATAAACTGAAATTTCTGTTTTCTCCATCCAAACCTGTTTGTTAACAAACAGAATGAATTTTAAAAAAGAATAGTCTGAGAACTGATCACCTGAGTTTTAATTATTTATTATTTCAGCTTAATGTCTCTGTTAACATCAATGTAACACCCTGTATGCCTCTCCAGCACTTCAGTGTGTACAAGATACCTGGAAATTCAAAGTATGCGACTCCAAGAAAATACAGAACTGTATCAGGACAAAGAGCTACCTTTGTTGCTACCAGTAGTGACTACAGGCAACTATGTCATAGTCTTTCGGCCTACTACTATATTCTAAAACTAGCATTAGAAAAGCTGAGGAAACATGGCTTGCAAGTCTATAGATGTTTAATTTGCACTCAGTCAAACTAAAGTATGGACCTAAAGAAAAAAGTGAGAGATGTCAGAAATTTTAATTAAAAAATGTATCACTTTTACTTGAGTTTGCTGTGGAAGCTGTTTTCATCCCACTTTTAATAAAATTTTTTGACAAACAGCCCTTTGTGACTTGCTCTGCTGACACCGATTTTGATTAGGAAGTCAGGAGGGGCACCCGTTTACAGAGGTGCAGCTGCTCCGTACCTTTGGGAGAAGCAGTAACATGTCTGCATAAAATCAGTTATTATGGAAAACTGTTACTGCTGTCTGTTCTGAAGACCAGAACAGCACAGAGACAACCAGGTTGAGCTGCACTTCTTTACATAATTAGATCATAGCAAGCATAAGCACATCAATCTGACACAACATGCAGGTCCCACTGGAGTTCATGGGTTTTGTTAAATGAGGTAAAGACCAGTCCCAGCTGGCTGGTTGAGGGTACATGTTCTTTTGAAATCCCATAATCTCTGCCCAAGAATTACTAAGTTTATTTCTTATGAGACTTGTTAATATTGGCCTGAGATTCAAAGCATAGTCTTTAAATGCTTGCTCTGTATGGCAAAACAGTCCTATACTTAAGATATGCATATACTAAACTTAAAATATGAATATAATAGAAGAGTTGTTTAGGAAAAAAACACTAGCTCACACAAAAAAACCTGAACCCCATACAATTCTTTCATAACTTCAATACTCACACAAATAAAATCCAGATGTGTAACAATAACGTTGCTACATCTTGCTTACACATCAAAAACTGTCTATGAAATTCACCTTCATTCTGCAACATGTCCCAACCTCATCCACTGTATTTACAAAAAGATTAACTGATGCATATCCTATTAGGTACCTGGGCTACTGCAATCAAGAAAGTTGCACAGTCATCAAAAATTCAATATAAAAGTACTGTTTATATAAAGCTACATACATATATATATCTACACACACAAAGACATGGAAAGGCATCATAAAACTTACCATCACTTGCAGAAAGTGAGTCATTTGCACAGATCAGTGCCAAAGTAAACAGCAGATGCCGAAGATCCATACTTCTAACTCTGTAATAACAAACGACAGTAAGAAAGTTTCTTTACTAGCAAGTATTACTTAATATGATACGACATTTAAGCTGTTATCTAGTTTTATTGAATTTTCGATTGGATTTAAACCAGAAGTACATTTAGTTTATTTTTTATTGCCTCATAAAGTAATACATCATCTTGCAGTCTAGAACAGACAGTAAATACTGTATTTACAAGAGAAGTAGCTTATGCATCTCTAGTCCATTAAATACAGACAGAGTAAAAATCAAGTATTGTCAATTGATAGACTGCATCTCCAGATGACTTTAAAACCTCCAACAATGCAAACACTTACAATCCTGGAATAAACCAGCAAGCCTTTAGAACTTCTTCAAAAAAGCACTCTCCTCGTTTTCCTTAATTCACTTGTGTTGCACATGCATGCACACATCGTACAACAACATCACACAATCCTGTTTTGAGGCACTGCTTTGCTCCTGCCATTAGCACCAGCATCTGGTGAAGGGCAGCAGCTGCTCAATGCTGGACTTGCAGACTGTGCAGACTTCTGCACAAAATGGTATCTTGCTCCCAAAAACCTCATGAGATACTACTTTTCCTCATAGAAGTATGGGGAAAGCAACCATACCATGGATTACAACCTGACCATTTATAGCCATAGAGATTACCAGAGACCTTCAAAACTAAAGCTACCACACACATGCATGAGCATGGATGTTGAAACAAGTCAGGCAGCCTATTTTGTTCTATGGCACCAAACTAGCAAAATACACTTACACCTTGCTCAGAGAGGCAGCAGAGTGAATAGCTCCATTTCCACATTGGACTGTAATTTGGTATGACAGACCTTGATTCTACACTGGACTGTTGTCATTGAGAGATTTTCTTTATCTAACAGGAGATTAAATCACAAGTGTCCAAACAACCAAGCCAATCAATGAGTAACAATCTCTAAGTAGGGGTGTTATCAAGTAACAATTCATACTATCTAGTCTAGGTGTCAAAAACTAGTCAGTTTCTTAGTACAGTTATCAAAGTTTTAATTAGGTTAAAGACCATAAAACACAAGAATGCAGAGAATGTAAAGCTATAGTTATGCCGAATTTAGAGGGTAATTCCTTCAATTTTCTTACATAAAGAGAACAGAATGAATCACAGCACAGAAAAAACCCCAAACCATTACCAACTTCAGATTTCTCATCCATGCTGTTCAGTACAAAACTTGAAAATCAGAAGGTATTTTTTACATCCTACTTAAATAATTCTCAGGTTTCAGGCTAAATGTAAGTGGCATTTACTCAAACTGCTTTAGACTAGCAGAACCTAAGCCAGACCTGCAAAGGCAAGCCAGGAAATGCTCCCCACCACGCACACCAGGACAAATATGCCCAGGAGCACTGCCAGGACAAGCCTGGGCCAGACTGAGTGGGCATGAGACTACTATGTGAAGAGAAGAGCTGTAGGAGCTCTTTGGACTGGCCAGGCACCAGCAGGACTTTGCCAAGCAGACAAGGGTCACTCCATAGAGGGAGGGAGGGAGATATGGAAGACGAAGCAAGGAAGCAAGGAAGAAAAGTGCTTTAGTGAGGATTTGGGGCAGTGTAAGAGTGAGACAACTTGGGGAGCAGGACCAGGACCAAGAGAAATGACCACTGCAGCTGTTGAAATGCACAGATCTGGGACAAAGCTAATAAAGCAAATCACAGGCCAACAATCCTCCTAACTCTCAGAAGAGGAGCTACACTCCCACAGTACAAGGTTCATCCAAGATCAGCTACATCTTCAGGTAGCTCAACTGGTACCCCTGCTTCATCTGTGCTCTTGTTTAAAGGATTCTTATTATCTGCTATTAATAAATCTGCTACAAAAATGTGCCTCTGTGTTTGTCAAATCCTCTCCTCTTACACAAGTTCTATCCCATCAATCTCTTCTCCCCCTCAGCTCTTTCACTTTCTCCCTGAAGTTTTATTTTCTCTCCACAGGCCTGAGCACAATGTCACTTTATTTACAACTCTCCTTTCCCAGTATCCAGGCATTCCATGCTGCCTTCCTATTCACACTTTCCTGTTTTCCCACATCCACCAGCCTTTGCTAATCTTCCAACAACTCTTTTCCAGGCCTTTCTACTTCTTCCTGCCTAGTAAAGCCACAAGAAAAGGCCACACCCTCACAGGAGTCCTCCTGCGAGAACAAATGTGCTCAGAATCCATCATTCAGAGTACACTGTTTCATTTTTCGTAACCACACCTAATAACTCTGATGGGACCAAGGTTGGCCCCCATGTGCAGCTGTCACAGCATGACTATCCCCTCCATCCTGCACATCTGACTGGTAACCATCTCAGCTGCCTTCCAAGAAGAGTGGTTTGACAGCTGAAGCACTAACCCAGGACATCACAGAGGTCAACAAACACACTGCACTTCAGTTAGGTCTTGTTATTGCAGAGGAAAACAACTTTCTTCCAGTACTGCTGTTCCCTGTTCCACTAGCAGACTTGTTTACATACCTGCAACCCAGTGAACTCCATCAGGAGATTGTTCCAGTTAAAATGAATCCATAAACATTTATTGTAATGAACCTGTTGGTGAACCAGTTTTATCAGGACTTCCCAAAGACACAGTCCAGGAGCAGAGCCAGGGCAGCACAGGCTTGGAAATGAGCAGTCAGGGTGGAGGGAAGGGCACAGCCACCCTCCAGCAGCAGCTATTACTTGTTTAAGAGCAATTCTACAATTACTGGGAAATTCTCTCCTCAGCCACAGATCTTGACTAAAACTACCAGCTCTCTGAAACAGGGCACAGGATAAATTTGTGTTCCTAAACTTCAGAGATGAACGAAATTGCTGCTTCACCCCTTGCCCTTTTGCTAGTAAAACGCAATACAGAAACAAACGATGCTTCTTCAGTGGACTCTCACAAATGCCAGAATCTCATTAAGACAAAACACTGTCTTGGCTCTGCCTAAAAACACATGGGATATCCCACTGAGTTATCCATTCAGACAAGTTGTGTCTGTGAAAAATATCCAACTGGTATACTCTGAACATACCCAATATGGGCAGGACTAAGTTCAAAACCAGTAACTCTCATCTGAAATATGGATGCATCATGCTCCTCCACCCTTTGTGCAAGAGCCTCTGTAAAAGGGCAAGTTGTGCTATCTCCTTGGAGCTGCACCTCAGAGCCCTTGGGACACGGCTTGTACTCAAGGCCTCATCCAGGCAAATGGAGCTCTGCATGGGGTGTGAAGCACCAGGGACATGACCTCTGCATCCAGCACAAACACCAAAAGCTTGGCTGGGCTGCAGTTCTGATGTCCACTTCTAGCAGTGTTTGAGATTAAGCGACAGCTACACTGCCATGGCTCCAGTCTCATGGGAGAAGATCTGGTGGAAAGCAGGAGCTGCCCCATCATGATACCACTTTTGGCGGTACAGAATGAAAATTCTGAGAGAAGGGTCCTCAGAAGTGCCACCTGCATCACCACCAGACAACTACTGCCCTGCAGAAAGTTCTCAGAGATCTGTGCCATAATGACCCACTGCCCTTCCTCTAAGACACTCTTGCAAGCTTGCTATCAGTAGGAACAGTATCATCCAGAGGCTTCAGTGTTAACCTAGCAAGAGACAGCTTCTCTGTAGGCATTAGGACAAAGCTCACCTTTTACAACACCATAGTATCACCTACCCTATGAAAGACAAAAGGCTCTAATTCAACAAAAAAACCCCTTCAAGTTTCTGTAGCATATTATTCTAAAGAATAATATTTTATGTCTTACCCAACTCCAGCAGCTTGTAAGAATGAACAGAGTTAAAATCAGGAAAAAAAAATTACAGCAGCTGACTGTCCTCAAGCCAGCTGAAACTTGACCACAGAAACATTTGGCTAGAGGTCAACTCAGGCTAATTACTTCAGTACCGAAAGGGAGCCAGGAGTTATAAAAAGGATAAAAAAAATATCTTGGCCCTTTTCTATAGCAATGTTGGAGTAAGGTCAATCACAACTGAATTTAAACACAACATCTCTCCAGTGGGACATGAACAGAGTCAGCATAAACAGGCGAAACTGGGCTAAGAAGCTCTCTGAGAAAAGAAACAGTTTAGTCACAGCACACTGAGTTGTTTGCATCTGCTCTGGTCAGGTAAAAATGTTAACACTCAAACTAAAACAGAAGGAGTCTTGCTTATTAAAACGGCCTGTTTGAAGGAAGATCTTGACCTTTAAATAGTTTCTGAACCTGAAAGGTCCAAAACCAGGGACAAGGACACTCAACTGCACCTGTTGGGGCACTTCTGCTTTGCCACCATCTTTAACTCAGGGCACTTCAAATATAAGAGTTTTTCCCCAGTAACCTCCTCCAGTTTATCATTGCTTGCCACAGCAGCATCTCTGCAGCTAGTACAGGACAAAGGGTAACCTCTCTGCTTTGAAACAAAATGTAAAATTACTGAGTGAAGGATTAATCTGAAGAGTTTTTCGTACACTGCTGTTTCATCATTCCATTAGATAACAAAGAGGCAAGAGCACAAGAGTGTGCCATGCATGTGAATATACAGCAGCTCCACTGCAAACAAGAACAAGTGCTGAGAAGGGAATATAACTCCAAGTTCTCCAGGTCTGTCCTGAATCTTCTTTATTGCAACTACCAAATATGTGTGCATGTGCTTGTGCAGAATTTTTCTGAGTGAAAGGCCTTTATTTTTCACAGTGTGGAAATTCCTTAAAAGTTATTTCAGGGCATGACCAGTGACACCAAGAGGTAATCCTTGTGTGGTTGCCTAAAAACATTCACATCACTTTGGCTGATCATGCATAGCTGAAATCACTTTGCCAGTGTACCCTCACTCCCCTGAGTGCCAACAGGATGGAGTCATGCTGCAAGTGGAATTAGTTTTAGCCCTTCTGATCAACACAATCTAAAACTATAATGGACTTAAAGCCTTCTTCCCTTGCTTGCTGATATTATGGCTTGATTAAGTCATCAGCAGCCCTTGGACGAGTGCCTGTTTTTACAGAGCCCTTGTCAGGGCTCTATACTCAGCCACAGCAAGAAACAGAAATAACAAATTGTCTCAGCTGATATGAGTAACACACCATTCACCTATTGTGTACTGTTATCCTGGATATAAAAAGAACAAGGAATGATACCACAGAAGCAGAAGTTACATACTCCAAATTAAAAAACTAACCAACCAAAAACCTCATAAAGGGCACATTTAACTTAAAAAAAAAAAGTCAAACTTTAACAACAAAAGAAACATAAAGTTGCACTTACTAGGTGTGTTTTTATGCAAATTTGAGGGCTACAAAAATACATTATAAATACAAACTTAACCTATGGAACAGAGGCAACTTTATATTATTAATTAGGTCTTTATATCAGCTAAATAATTTATAGTGATTTCAAGTGTTAAAATGATAAAATTTCAAATGGAAGCTATTGAATTAATTTCTCACTTTGGGTTTAAAAAAATATTTTTTTCCTATACAATCTTTTAATTTTGGAATTGAGAGTATATGAAATTTTAATTTCAACACCCAGTTTATTTCTCTCTCTATTGTAAGTGACACCTTCAGTACTTTTAGTTGGTTATTTTTCCTATGGATGTGTCTGTTAATTACTCTGATTTAAACTTGTAACAGGCCAAATGATTATCAGTTCTTTGATATGATTAAGGAGTCTTTCAGTGAATCTACATTTGGACATTGACTTTAAACAGCTTTCAGTACAAGTCCAGAGCATTCTCCAAAATCTTGGCTAAGAAGTCTAGGGATGGCTGTGGCACATGATGTATCACTTCTTTATTTACAATAAAATGTGTTACACTTTGACAGCAGTAACCGGATGGACTAGGTACACAGAAGGAGGATCTCAGCTCTAAGACTAGTAGATATCTCCACCAGAAAACAATTCCTAAAAGAGGATTGCAGTTACAGTATTAAGTTTTTGTCTACTACACAGATAGAAAAAAGTGAACTTGGAAAAGACTTAACTGCTCTGTTTGCCTTTTAGCCCCCAAAGCAGATCAAAGCAGTGAAATAGATTAATCTCAGAAAAAAGTGCAAACATTTAGCTGCACGACATGCAGATTCAAATTGCTGAGCAGATACTCAGCTTTGCATATAATTGTATCATTAAGGAAGATTCAGGCTTATTTATGAGAGTAGTTTTTTTCTCAAGTAAGTACTAATTCTTCCAAGGTTTCTCTCTTGGTTTTTTTTATTATTATTTTTTAAATTTTAGTTATTATTAGTGTTTGGATAGCAGTCATCCAAAAGACAAAATTCTGCTCTTTGCTTTGTTATTTGTACAATGAATTGCAGAGAAAAGTGCTAGAATTTCTTTATATATGCAAATGTATATTCCAGTCTGTTTGAAAAAATAAAATACATCCATTTAACACCCAATATCATGTCAAGAAAATAAAGAGAAATCTAAGTCTGTATCTAGAACCAACACCCTAGTAATCTCTACTAAAAAAATGTAGTTTTACTCAAAAACCTTTCACTGAGATAATTATTCACACTTTACATAAAGAGATTAAATGATATTTCCAGCTCTGTAAAAAATACTTTCTGCAAGTGTGAAAAAAACCTCAAACCACAAAGCAAAAGCTCTTCAGTGTCTTGCCAGCACTGAAGTTCAAATCTTGTCAGGACTACAGCAGTGTGGATCCAATCCAGCAAAGCAGTAAAAAACATCTGATTTCAAGCAGGCAGGATGATATGTTTAACAAGAGAACATGGCTAAGTAATTGTCCTAGCACTGCGAGAGAGCTTAGCACCTCACAGAAATTAGGAAAAAGTAATGAAGCACAGGAATCACAGTGCAAAGCAACCTGTGTCACACCACTGGGAGTTCAGGCTGGAACATGAGGGAAAGCAAACAGGATTAATTTTATGCTTGACAATAAATATCCATCTTATTGTGCTGTTGGATCATCACTACACAGCATGTCCGTTCCACAGTTCAGTCAGCATAATCTCTGCAAGCCTTCTCCTGTGTGCTAGTATCTGCATGATCACTCAAATTAAAAAAACATTACCTGGTACTTGGACAGATATAGGCAGTTAGGTTTCAGCACACATCATAAATAAGTCCACATCTGATCTCTTTGAGCTTCTCTGTAACATGAAAACTATCCTCCCTCTGATTTCCTTAAGTTTATCTTTGAAGTCCGTAAGGCAGGTTTGAGTTCAAGGAAGAAACTGAGGATGCTTTGTTCAAAAATACTCAGCTATAACCCAATTCTGTTTCATTAGAGATCACCAGGAGTTTCATAGTTTTGGAGCAGTTTGGTAATAGCCAGTAATTTTTGCTCAAAGAACAATTTCAGGAAATCAGAAGGAGCAGACTTTTAATTTTAAATCATATTTATATTAAAAAACATTTATTCTAGGAAAAAAATCTTTCAAGAAGTAAAATTTAAGTTCAAGGCCTGGTATTTAGCCTAGACTAATGGAATTACTTAACAGTTTGTTACCATGGGACAAATTAATTACATGGTTTAATTGCACGCTAAATTATTCTTGTGCTCCTAATCAGATTAAAGACTACATAACAGAGCTTGTGTGGCATTTAGGAAGTCATTAACTTAAATAGCACAGTAAATGAAAGCTAGTAAATGACAGACAAAGGATTTCTCAGTGCATTTCTGGATGGCCACTCAGGACTCCAATCACATATTTATTTATTATCAGTTGGTCTGCAGGAAAAGAATTATCTTCTTGGCAGAAGGTTTAACAGTAACCAGTGCATTTTAATTTAGTGCAGTTTTGTATGTCCTGCAGCTCATGTAAGTTTAAGATATGATGCATATCCATTTATTTTGAATCTGTAATATGCAGACTGAGGCTAACTTTGAATTTCAGTTAAACTGATGCAGAGTTAACACATGAACACACTTATTCAATGCAACTGTTTTTCACAATAACTGCAAGCAAAATTGTCTCTATAAGAAGTTCTGTGTTAATAAGAAGCAGTATGACTGGCTTTCCATGTGTCCTCTCTAAGATCATACCTGCACTGTTCCCTCCTCCATTTGCTGCTGATTTGGTGCTTTAAGTCCACACAAATCTGAATATAGGCAGGCGCCTACCAAAAAGTAGCTTACTGCATTCACCAACTGTTTAAACTACCTCATATAGACATATAGAGAGATTTTGAGCTAGAACCTTAATTGTGAGAATCAACACAGAGTTGAAAGAAGTACTGAATTAAACCAGCAAGTGCAGATCACTCAGTATTTTTAAATGCAGCACTGTCAAAACAAGTTTTCATGAAATAAGAAATAATTTGTGAAGAAAAGATGATCTCTGTCATAAAATTCTTTAAAAATCTGTTAACTTCTGTCTCCACTTGCACTGGTATGACCTGGAATACAAAATACCCACCTTTCAAATTTAAAGTATGTTTTGATGAGGCATCTCACATACAGAGAAAGACTATGCCCACATTTACCAAGGTGACTTAAAAACATATAAGCAATTTTAGATACCATCCAAACGGGATCTCTAAAACCTTTATACTGAAACAATCACTTCTGATACACATTTTTACCATACAGCTGTTGATGACACCTTTTAGGCCAAAAGGTATAGGAGGAATGCTGCTAATTTTTAATTGGAGATTTTTCCTAGACACACTAGAGTGTCTAGTATTTCTAAATACAGGGAGACTGACTAGCTTATTTTGCAGACAGAATTTACAGAAAGCCAATCTAATGTACAAACTGTGTACATGGCTTGATTTTTCATGGACTTCAAGTAACTTCTTCCAATTCACGCTTTGTAACATATCATGCCATTATTTTAGCTGTTTGAATTATCACAGGTCCTGAAATAATTCTTCTCAAGGAAGCAGCAGAAGTGGGGTCTGGTTTGTGTCCATGTGCTTATATGCACTTAACACACACATATGCATGCAGGCATATTGGTGTTTTGATGAAATCTGCAGGTGTACCTTCACAAGCACTCAGCTCATTATTTATATATCTCTATATTTAGTTATTTATTTATAATTTATTTATTAATATCCTTAATATTTATATGTGAGAGAGGGAGATTCCATCCTGTGAGGCAGATGAGCTTGGATTAGAAGACAGAAGATCTGATGAGCAAGAAGTACAGGGAGGGTCATGGAAAGCCTTTTTTCTGGCACTGGAGAGGTAGAAGGGTATGTGACATGGGATCCAGAACTGATTATTAAGGAAGTGGAGATAAGTTTGGATTTCTCACTGAGTGATGAAGCTAGCCTGCCTTTTAAGGGGAATAATCCAAACAGACATGCCTGGTAATCTCTGGAGTTAATGACCTACTGAACAGTTACTAGTTTAGAGAGTTTACCTCCTAGTAAATCTACATGGGCACCTGCAGCTATCATAGCACTACAATGATGACTTTGTCTGCAATGGAGACAAAGAGAAATGCCATGCTGTAGTTAGACATATGCATTGGAAACTGACAGAGCTTTGTCCCAACACCCACCACTTCCTGTAAGAAAACTTCACCAATGAAGAAATTAAGAAGTGTCCATAAAACAAGCCAGAGAAACAATCATATTAATTTTAAAGGTAATTTGACAGATCTATTTTTAAAGAGGTATTTTAACTATGCCAGATAATATTTTCCATCAGCAAATCCTGAAGCAGCCTGCAGCAGGAGTCAGTGGCATTATCCATTCAGCAGACAGAGAAAGGGACACACTGGGACTGGGAAGAGGAAGACAGTGTCTACATTTACCGCAGCCTAGCAGCAGAGTAAAGCATGGACTGCCACCCCTCCCTTACATACCACAGAATAATACAGTCTTAGGAATACATTGCCAGCCATCTCAACAACACAAAAGAAAGTTGTAGTGCATTAAAAATATCCCAAACCCAAAAAACCTGACAGTTTGCATTAAGACAGAAAGAATTGCAATTAAGAGAAAGAGAAGCTCATCTGAAACACTCAGGCAACTAGAAAAACTTTCTTAGTAAGTCTACAGCTCTTTCACAAACAATAGGAATGAACTGTGCTCTTTAGCTGTGGTAACATCAATGTAGTGAATGTAAGCCTATCATACCACATATACTACTTTTCAAATGTCAGAGACAAAAGCAATCATAGTTCAGCATTGAAACCTTTGATTTTAGACATCACACATAAAGCATGGACTTTGGACTGATCAGCTCAAAATGGGATACTGTGCAACAAACAGGTGCTGCAAACAGCAGAGCTGCCCAGTGCAAAGCTAGCTGGCTGGCTGGCCCAGGGACAGCATGTCTGCCTACACTAATTTTATGACTTCCTTCTCTGCAGGAACTCCATCACAATACCAGCTCATTAAAAAAGTGAAACTTTGGAGCACATTCAACTGTTCATTAAAACCAAGTACTAGATTCACATTTTTCCACTGCTCTTAGTGTTATTTTACACAGGACTATGAGGAAATGGATATTTACAGATAAAATTCACAAGGCACCAAGGCCTTCACCCACAACCACTCAAAGTATTTCTCAAACACAAACCCACTCTGTGCTGTCTATTCACAAATATAAATCCCATACCAAGCTAGATCTCAGACACATGGAGCAGATTAAAGGGCAGGACAGTGGAGGGAGTTTTATAAAGCCCTGCTGGGCGATCTTCTCATCTAGCACATTACTCAACTCCTCTCAAGTCTGACCAGCAGCCTTGCCTCAGTATGCATTTTCATACTGAAGCAGGGAGCAAGGCTGCTTGCACAGATGCCTGCCCGCAAAAGTCTCAGGAACTCTCCCATTAATCAGAGCACCACTAACCACTCTCACATCACTCAGCCCCAGGCTCTCAATGGCAGTCTCACCCACATGGCCACGGGGGAAAGTGTCAGCATGGAAGGGAAAGAGCAGGACTGCTCCTTTTCGTAGTTCTTGTACTGAATAAATTTAATATCACAATTTAATATAGGAAGCTATATTTCTGGAGAGATCTTTAATTTTAAGACTTTTTTAAAAAATGTAATATAAAAATATATGTACATTTTACATATAAAAAGTTTTATCTTTATTTTTAGGAAGTCATTAGCAATGATACCATCTGCTCTCAATTATGTATGACACTTTCCACACCACTCTTGTGAAAGCAGCCATGTTCACATGAGCATGATGAGACTGACTGCTCTTAGGTTCAACACAGATTATATTGAAATATTCAATAAATCACTTCCTCATAGTATATATTTTCCCCAACATTATTAAAACTGTGGAATATCACAGCAAAGTTTTGAACTGCCACGATGAATAAATCAGTCCTTATTTTAGTTTACTTGTTGCATACAAGTTTTTCTTCAGTAATCACACTTGACTATATTCAGGTGACTAGGTTAATATACTTGAAAGAATAAAAACCAGTCACACTTAAATGAAAAATATTTAAATTCTCCCCTCGTAACCCTATGTCAACATCACATCAAATATGGCACTGTGCAAATAACAGCATTTCCTAAGGATTGAGATCCTTTGCTTTCTGAAAGTTCATAATTATTACCCGTCATTTACAAACAGGAAACAGAAAGACAGCAAGGTTACAGAGGGTGACAGAACCCGAGTGAGTCTGTGGTGGAGCTCAGAAGCAAGGCCAGACCCCATGTCCAAGCTGTGTCGTTCCAGTGCCAGGCTGTTCGCAGAGGAATCTGGAGCGGGCAGTTTAGCTATGGATCAAATGGCTCCCTGGGCACAGAAAGCCAGGAAAATAGAGCAAAGAAGCAGTTTTCTGTACGGTTGTTTGGCCATGTTTCAGCTATAAAATAACAGAAGTCATTCATAAACTGTTTTCCAGGTGTGCTGAACTGTGTATGAAAAGGAACGGTAACCACAACAAAGAAGACTTGGGTTAAGGACGTCACTAATGACTATTTTATGCATACTTTACAAGCATTTTTACAAGTAACTTTTCACTATTCTGACCTTCTAATTTTTTTTTGTGAAATTGGTATAGACAATATCCCAAGCAGAGATCCGTGGTGCAATGAATGAATATAGTTATACCATCTGGTTTCAGAAACATTAAGAACACAGACACAGGATAGCAAGTTTTACCTATGTTATGAAGCTAAAGCTAGAAGTAGCTAGAATTTCTCTTCTATTTAATGACACTACAACTGTGTACACTTAGACAGGAATAGCAAGTTCAAGTCTCATAAAACTGCTACAGTACACAGATAGCAGCTGTAAAGTCTCATGCAGCAATTTAACACCAGATAACAGCTTTTCAGCTTCACGCCATGAGCAACCACAGGTCTGAATCCCTCACACAATAGCATATTTCTGTGATGTTCGATTCAAATTTACCCCACTGTATTCTGATTAGGCTTTCAGTAATACATGAAAGAAGCAATGAGTTAGACATGAATTAGAACTGATATGTACATGCAAACTTAATGACACTTGTGTCATTTAAACTATTATTTTTTATCTACAATGTTCTGATAGGCATTTTCACATTCTCCCTCACTCATATAACACAGATGTTTTTTTTCCTCAATTTGTTGCAATAGTATGCATTTAAAGTCAGGCAATTAATATCCTAAATAACACTTTACGTGGGAAATGGCTTGTTAATATGCAGTATTTTCTCTGACAAGGAAAATGGATTTTAACCACTTCTAAGAGTCACCCAGCCCTCTGTCTCAAATGTGGGCTACTAGAGATTGACAGAAGGGCTTGAATTCATCAATTTAATCAGGACTGAATCTGACCCTTAATTCATATCTCTCTATTGGTTTGGGTATTAAAATATGACTATTAGATCCCAATCAGAATTTTGTATAATGCATATTATAATTATCACCTCCTGTAGGAATGAATCCTAGGATCTGTGTGGATTAGTTGTAGGGCATTACGAGATACAATTGATCAATCTGCTTAGCCAACACTGGTAATAAAGTCCCTTGCAGGTAAGATAAAAAATTATCACACTACCTCAAAGGTCAGCAGGGGATGGACGATTCTTCACGCCTCCCTCAGCTCGACTGCAAATCACAACCTTCTCCAGCCATCCCAGCACCTACATGAAAACAGGAGAAACAGACAAGAGATGAGTTCTGGAACAGCAAAGGTCACCTGCGGTGGGAGGGCACCATGACAAAATCCAGCCATGTGTCCTGGTCCTGCTGTCCCTCAGGGAAGGCCACCAGCAGGGCAGTCTGTGCGGCGGCCCCGAGCGCAGCACCTGGGCTTCTCACTCAAACGGCACTGGTGGCCTGAAACCCCGTGTCACTGAGGCTGCCAAGCCACAGCACCCCCTGCTAACCTTGACATTAAAGTGAACACACATTTAAAAGGCAAACAGAGGTCAAGGTGACTGATCAACTTATTCTTAATGTACATTCCTGGTGAAATCAGCTGCCCTGGAAGTAATCTCTGGACCATCAAGAGGATGAGTAGTATCTCACTACCACAACAACAACAACAACAACAACAACAACAACTAGTACTACTACTACTACTTTAGACAATAAATTACAGCACAGTAACTTATAAACTGGTGGAATTAAGAAAATAACATTTCATTTTCCTCTAAAAGGACAGTGTCTAAGTCTCAGGAAGATGGCACACTGATAAAAAAAGCAGTATGTTATGTTCTGAATTCCTAAGCGCATTTTCACTGCCATGATATTTTGGCACAGCAGCAGCATCCAAAACAGTTCTGAACTAGTAGCATTTCTATGTTAAAGAAAAATAACATTAATCCAACATGGAAAGTTACTTCTTCCCAAGGGTGAAAGTCAGCTTTTAAAAGCATTTTTAAAAGTCAGAAAATAGTGCTCACATTATTTGAATAATTCACAATAATCTGGTTTCTAGTGGAGGGATTACAAAAAGAAGACCAGATTTCATAGTATCAAGCTCTTTTAAAAAATGGGGGGGAGGGGAGGGGAATCAGCCTGTAAAACCCCACAAATAACATCTAAAGAACTACAGTGTACATGCAAATTGAATTACTAGGGTCACACTGCCCTAGCCTGAACAAGAAAAAAGTAACATTTTAAAAGAGAGTTTTCCTTTACTGACTTCGCACTAGCTGAAAAAAGAGCGCAAGAATCTTTTGGTACCCTCAGAATTTTGTCCCCATTATAATTTTAATGTACAGATAGATCACTAAACAATGGAAAGCAAAATGTGCTTTTGAGTGAAAGTTTCATCATTATTTCTCTGGACTCCTTCTACAGCGCAATGTGTAAAAGGCTGCCACCTCTGTATTTATACTAAGAAAGCTCAAAACAATACCCTCACCAACTGCCAAATGAGAAAACTGTTCAACATAGAGAAAAATTAAACAGATGTTCGAAATAACCAGAAAGCCGTTTCCATGCAAAAGCATGATTAATATGTACTATTACTATAAAATAAATCATCCTATATGTGGTTATCCAAAGTAAAACCTGTAAGCAGGGTTCCCTCCTGGTTCACATAATGAAAAAGTGGATTAGACAAGTCCCTACATAGTCTTTATGTTGGTCTACCCCATAATATGCACAGCCAAATTCTATTATCACACGTTTTAGAAAGCGCCTGCTCATATTTCAGCAGGCTGAAAATATAACTGATTGTGTTCCCCACCCATATGTAATTCTACAATGAGTCTTGTGTTAATTTAATTTCTGACTTTTGAAAGAACTCTGAATTTCAGACAGAAAACTGAGCAGTGAGCCACAGCTCTCTTTACCAAAAATAAAAGGACAGCTTAGTGTGGAACAAAGTTATAAAGTTTAAGCCAGCTGTTGACTGAAGCAAGCTACTAAGGACTACTGACAAATTCCTTTTTCAAAACACTCGCTATGGCATTAACAAGGGGAAATGACCTTTATATGACAAAGTCAGAATCCTATTACAATAGGACAGAAAAAAATTATTCCAGTAGTCCTTCCAAAATATTTTGAAATCCTGCTCAGCAGCAGAAAAGATCTCTCAGCTACTTTATGGGCAACAAAGAGAAATGTCCTAACTTCTGATTACCTGATTGTACTCAGAACATTTTGTTTCACTCTTGGCAGCTGTGGTGATGTGCTCCAACCCCTGCCGTTTTCTGCCTGTGCAACAGCCACCCAGAGTGGCTGTGACGGCTATGTCTGGCTCACAGATATCAACAATAGTTAAGGGCCATAAATCTTGCTTGACACCCAAGGGCCCTGAGTCTTGTTCAACAGCTGAGGGCTAGTTGAGCATGCGCCAAACGAAACACGGCTGCTGTGCAAATATGACCATAAGTCAATCATCTTACTCCATAAACACTGGACAGCGTGAGGCTTGTTCAGCTCTCCTGAACAGAAGGGGTTGTGTGTCAGGAGTTCCCCTTCAGCATGGACACCTCTCTATGCTACTCCCTGGCATTGAGAGATTCCTTGCCTTAGAAGGTTCTCAGTAAGGGAATAGTAACATGCTAAACTTTGAAATCTTACCTAAGCAACATAAAATATTGATTGTGCACATACAAATCTTTAGCCATAAAGTGTTGACAAAGTCTGGAACTAAGCCTGGATCCAGTCACAACTAAACTCCAATCAGAAAATTTAGAACACAGGGGAGTCCTTTCTGAACCTTATGACTCAACAGGATGGTCTCCTGCCCAGTTTTGTCTGACCCCATCCTCTGTGCTGTAAACAATCAAGTACACCTTGCCATCAAATATTGTTAAACGGATGCATTTACCACCAAACTTTGTTAAATGGCTGTTTTACATCAATAAAGATATTGCTACTTCCCTCTTTCAGATGAAGTGCGTCAGTCTATCTGTGGCAGCAGCAAGGGGTGATAGCACAAAAAATGCCGGCAGCAACAGTTTAGAATGGCCATACAAGCACAAAATCAGCTATATTTGCACTTGGCTCTGACAGTTCATTATGAATGAAAAACAGGCATTACTGTACATAAGGTAATAAGCTAGATGTTAAAATGATTAGCAGTCTCCCTTTAAAATGATTCTTGGAAAAACTGCAGCTTCGCAGAAGGGTAACAGATTCACATGAGTAAGTGATATAGGTGAAGCTCTTTTTTGTTTTTCGGAGACACATATTTTGTCAGAAGCACATTTGGTTACTGTAATCCACAAGGCGAACAAAAGGATTACAGCACTGAGTTGAGAGGGCCCATCCAAACCAGTTTGTTTCACAAAATAAGAAACAGACTCATCAGCGCCTTGATTTGGATGTGAGGATCTTTGCCCATTATTATCTTCTTGTTATGTCCTAAGATAACCTACCAAAAAATAATAATCTGGACAATATGAAATAGACTCAAATGTGCCAAAAGTTCTTTTGGTCTTCAAAAAAGCACCTAAGGAAATGCCCAGTGCTGAAAAAAAAGCTGGAAATGCTTTTGAACCTGTCCCATGTAAAACCTTAATGATGAAGTACAAACTAGTGAAATGTACTGAAAACTAGCTGAAATGCTAAAGGATTTCAACCAGTGGCAAGAAGTCCAGCTGAGTCACAGCCACTAATGAAGCAGCCCAAGAGTAAATGCTGTTTAAATCTTCATTAATGACCTTTTTCATTGAAGAGGGGACAAAACAGTGGAAGAGATTGCCTAGAGGTAGTGGGGTCCAGGGGTACTCAAAACTCCAGTGGACTCAAAGCATGACTGCATTAATGAAATCTTGCTCTGAGCACACGAGTTGGACTAGATGATATCCAAGCATCCTTTCCAACCTCAGTAATTCCACAATTCCACAATTCCACGGTATTTACTTATCTGACTGAAAAGTTGCAGGCAGCAGACAAAAAAAGGAGGAGGGTGCTTTGGAAGAAAGATTGCAAACCCTGTAATTGCATGGAACATTGAAAAGGAGCGGACTGTTTCCAAGCAGACACATGATATGGATTCACAAGTCCTACAAGATTGTCCAGGAGCTCCTGCTTCTCCATTGTGCTGGGCTAACAGCAGATGCATCAGAGGATTCCTGGCACCTATTTCCAGAGCATCTGTGCTTCTGAGATTTGATCTAAGGAATCCTAATCATCTTTTTATTCTGTTTCTCCTGTATTTTATTTCTTTCCATTTCTAGTTAAACCACTACTCTACGTCTTAAAGGAAAGCAAAACAATTTGTCTGAGATGTATTCCAATTTTATCTGAAAAGCACTTTATTTCCCTAGATTGCATTGTGATGTGTGGCACTTGCTGAGTCTTGAACTACTTTTCCTAAACCTTTAGAAAGGATTTTTCTCAGACAGAAGGAAAAATGGACTCTCAACATACATTTTTAAGTAATTCCAACCATTTAATGGCCAGCTGAACACGAGCCAGCAGTGCCCTGGCAGCCAGGAGTGCCAACCCTGTCCTGGGGACATCAGGGACAGCATCACCAGCTGGGCAAGGGAGGGGATTGTCCTGCTCTGCTCTGCTCTGGGGCAGCCTCACCTCCAGTGCTGGAGGCAGCTCTGGGGGCCACAATGTAACAATGACATCAGATTGTTTTTGAGCGTGTCTGAAGGAGGGTGACCCAAATGGTGAAACCCCTTGAGGGCAAAACTTATCAGGGCCATCTGAGGTCAATTGGCCTGTTCAGCTTGGAAAGAGAAGGCTGAGGGGGGACCTGGCAGCAAGGTACCCTTATCTCCTGGGGGGCAGAGAAGGGAAGGTGCTGATCTCCTCTCCCTGGTGACCAGTGGCAGGACATAATCAAGTGGAATGAAGCTGCACTGGGGAAGTTCAGGTTTGACATTAGGAAAGGGTTCTTCACTGAGATGGTAACTAGTCACTCCAACAGGCTCCCCTGGCCATGGCACCAAATCTGTCAGGGGTCCAAGGATTGTCTGGACAATGCTTTTAGTTGTATGGTTTAGTTCTACGTGGTCCTGAGAGGGGCAGAGCTGGACTCATCAATCCTTGCAGGTCCCTTAAAACTTCAGATATTCTATGATTCTGTGTTCTTTCTTAGGCTCAAACTTCTTACCTTCAAACTTGTAATGGGGTTTCACATCCCCTGCTGAAATAATGTTCTGCAACTGTGATCTCACTCCTTAAATTCTCTCATCAACTTTCTCCTCTGCACAGGAATTCCCTAAATTCCTTCAAGGAAATACTAAGAAAATGCATCAGAACATTCCATCATCATTCGCTTTTTCTTCTTATCAGATAGCAAAAACTTTGATTATGTTTAACCTTTACATTTGTCTCATCAATCTATTCGAGACAAGGGATCACATTCTAGTTCCAAATCAGAGCCTTTTTTCCCCCTCTCAATCTATTCATATCCTTAAGAGTCTAACAATAAATCTTGCCCTTCATGCTTTAAATACTTCATTGAACCACATTTCTGTTCTTACAGAGTTGGCAGTCTTTGCCTCTTTGACATAACAATAACCAGAACATTTTCTTAGCAGCACTAAGCTGTAACAACTGATTGTTTTTTGACACTCATGGTAGGATAAAAGATGAATTTATGTTTTCCATTGCATAACGGTTACAAGTGTATATATGGACAAGATAGCTCAGGAGGTCTACACTGCAGTGGAAGCCAAATATAGGAATTAATACACCTCTGGCCTTTTAGAAGAAATCACCAGTACTGTAAAGGATGCAAACAGAAATCCAAGGAATTTCACTTGACAAACAAGATAGCTCAGACTGCCTTCCTTAAGCGAAGTATGTCATATTCCCAGCTAGAGTTAATTATCTCCTTGTGCTGGAGGAATGTTATGAAGAGCAGTTTAGTCAATGTTTATAGAAAGTATTTTGAGATCTGGGCAACTGGAAATCCAGAACTCTATTATCTGAAACTGTTGCTGACATATCACTAACTTAAAAGGAGCAGTCTTCTGATACATTAACAAGAAAATGCCAAGGAAAAGATCAGAAAAAAGATCTATTACTGGACTATTGTACACAGGTCTTATGTCCACACTTGAGAGACTAAAAAACTTCAAAAGAGCACAGACCTACAAATATTGTTTGAAGTCTGGAGGACCTTTTTATAATCAAGGTAACAGCCAGTTAATTGAGGAAAATACATGATGGATTACTGTACCTGATCATAATCCATATATGGAAGAAACAATAAGCACTAGACTGCTCTTTAATGAAATATAAGATATACTGAGGAATCAAAAAAAGAAACAAGGAACAAAAAATCTTTTACAAGGCTGAAACAAAATGAAAACTGGAATTTATTAGAAAATTAATAATATTAATTTAAAAAATTTTCCATCACTTCAACTTGCTTTTCAAGTTAACAAATTACTGGGTACAAGTAACTGGTGACCTGTGTAACAGAAATGGAGAAAATCAGGCAGTGCAACACTGTCAGACATTATCTGGTCCAATCCCATTCAGCCAGATCAATTAATGCAATTCAATTAATCTCCTTTTTAATGAAATACTTCTCAATAGGCACATAAAATGTCAATTGATATGAATAAACAAATCTAATAATATCTAAATAATACTAAGTAAAGCGAGAGTAAAAACTGTGGTTCACAGAACTAAGACTGTAAAAAGGGAGAAGAAAGAAAATAAAGGATTTTTGGAAAGAAAACACAGCATATTAAGAAAATCACCTGATAAATGTATGCTGCCAAAATTGTCACCGCTCTAAGAAAAGACAGTGTATAGAATGACTTGGCAAACTGCTAATACAGAAACATACAAAGAGTATTTATCGGATCAAAAAAGCTCATGACTAACCAGCTCAGTGGATAAACATTATAGGCTTTGAAGTATAGGATTTATAATTCAGAGATACAAATGTTATTTTAGGCTTACTGGTGCCTTAATATGTAACTCAGGCAAAGATGAAACCTCCATGGCTCCCATTTCACCTCTACTTTTTGAAATGGTGCAACCTTAGCACATTGTTCTTGAGAACAAAGGAGGGAGATTTAGGGGATAGCAGCAAATTTACCTTATTTTCATCACTGCTATGTTTTGAGTTTAGTTTGGCTGTTAAGTCTTGCAGCTGCTACCCTAAGCATTCCTAATTTTTAAATGACTGGCTTTACAAATTCTACGAATTGGTCACATTCAAACAAAGTATTACCTTTGAGTGAGTGGTCACTTTCTTCAACTTTCTCTTCACTCAACAGCAAATACAAAAAGCCCACTTTGTTGTCATAACTCAAAATGGCTACTCCCTTTCCTGCCCCACTGTCACTTCTTTTTCCTCAAAATAGCAAACATGTGCCATTTCAGTTTAGCAGGGTTCAGATTTCACTGACACGAGAAACCTAATTCTTTCATGAGTTATTGAGTATTTTGAATTTCACCCAAAATTATGCAGCATAATGGGCTGATCTTTCTACACTTCTGAAGTATGTTATCAGCTTTTCAGTCCTGAACTGCACTTCCTCAGAGCTTCTGCAGAGTCAGGGGAATTTGGACATCACTTGGCTATGCAGAGCAATGCCTAAAACCTAGGTCTGCATGACTGGTGCTATCAAGAAGGAGCCCCTGTGAAGGGATTAAGCTTTAAAGAGAGGGGCATACAGAAGTTTGCTAAGAAGAAAGGTCTTGAAGTCAGCCAGGAGTGAAAAGCGTGTTTGGGAAGTGTCCAAGCATGCAGGGCTGGACGGCTAAAACGCAGCCCTCCCATCATCTCTAGAACCCCCAGCCAGGGGCTGAGTTAGGCATCCAGCTGCTCCTCAATATGCTGCAATACTTGTGGCCTCAAATACTGCTGGGATATGAGTGAATGTGCTAATTATGTTGAAAATAAATATTTTGTTAATATAAAACACTGGTTTTAATTTTGTTCATCAACCATCACCACTGAGGTATCATGTAACAGGCAAAAAGGGTCACTAAGACTTACATCTTAGTTGTGGCTGTTATATTGCCCTCTGTTGCAAGCTACATATGTACTTTATGTATTTTCATATTCTAAACATATTTCTATTGTGGTGATCCTCCACAATTTTGGAAAATAAATACTCTTAATGCTAGAGAGCTGTTCTGTTTAACGAAGCCACAGGAGCCGAATATGCTATGGCTTTTAATAGCTGTTTTCCAAACCCTAAAAATTGCTGAAGAAGAAACATTTTTTGTTGGTTTTAGTCCTCTCTTTCTTCATACTTTCAAAATTTCTAGTTTCTAAAATCTAATTCTGAAGAATGACCCTACAACAAAGAAGTTAATAGATCAGGAAAAAAAAGAAATCCTTTAAAGGTCTCAAGCAAGACACTCAACATTTTATTTCAGAGTCAAATGTTTCGTCTAGGGAGATCTCCAATGCAGTTCCCTAACTAAATGAAGATTATACATGGCATCACTGGCCTGTATCATCCATGGAAAGAAGAAATATTTTGTGTCACAAATTCTAAAGTCTATACAGCAAGGACACCTTAGAGTAGATTTTGTATTTTCCTTCCATTCTATTTTAAATATTGTATTATTCTATTCTTTTATTACTCAGATCAATAGAAGAACACTTCAGAATTCCTTCCTGGAAGTCAATCACAATGAGGCACTTGGGAAATCTGAGCATGTAATTGATACTCTCGCATTCATCTTTCCTAAGACTGCCTGGATTTGCATATATGTATACATTTCAATTAAAAGATTTATGCATACAATACAAGTTTTCATTTCATGTTGCAAGTTCTTGTCATAGTCATTATTTATTGTCTCTTAAATTCTGCTTCTGATTTTCACATACATTTGCATCCACACTGCCTCTTTAGCTGGAAGTCTTTTTGATACATCTCAGGAAAAGAACAAGACAACATGTTATCCAGCCAATGGAATACGGAGTTCAAGTAAAAGACCATCATTATCAAAAATTAAGATTTCTTTACTTGTGGCTAACTAAGGAACAGAAAGTACCTGTGGCAGGAAGTTTGTGGGGATGGGGTCAGAATTTACACAGGAATGGGATGGAGAATTCCTCCAGAGTCTGTTTTACCTGAGGTGTCTAGTGAGAACACATATCTTGTGCAATTCACATCTCCAGCCAAGTACTTCTCCATTGATTTAGGCTTGTTTTTCGTTCTAAAAATATTAAATCAACAATCTTAAATCAGACTCAGGAATTCAAAGAGGCCTATTTTGAGGGGTTGGCAGGAACACCACCGATGGCAGGAATCAGCTTCCAGCCTGTAGCCAATATTAGACTGAATTAGGAATATAAATTTACTTATGTATTTACATACCTCTACTTATTTCATATAGGTATTTGTTGGCAATTCTGTCATGTTTGTTTATACAGTACACAACAGAAATACTGAATAATAGCAAAAGACAATCAAGTAAGCTCACTTAACACTTTCAATTAAGAGAAATGGAAAGGGCTTCCTCTTCCCATTTCAGTATGCAGATATCATAAAGGTTCACTGAAGAGATTCCTATATGCTTAATCAGATAATCTGCAATAGCTTCCCTATGAAACACTTACACCTTGATGGTAAATGATATCATTAAAAACAAAAGGATTTGCAGTTTTCTTGCATTTCTAAAGTATGTCTATTAATGTGTTTGCAATTTTAATTGCCTTAGTATAGAAGTGGCTTGCAAGTTATCAAGGACTCCCAAATATTTACAACAGAAAAAGAACCTAAAGCAAAGAGATGTGGGTTTTTTAGTTCTCCCTAATCTCAGATTATTTCAGAAGTTTCATCATAGTGAACTAATTGATGCTGACAGTAACTGTGCAGATGTTACAAAGAATGCTTCTGGGCATAACAACTACTGATTCCCACAAAGCATGTGCATTTATACAGATGCAAGTCATGTTTCGATGTTCTTTCACTTAATGGTAAGTTTAATGCAGAATTCAATTCACCCTTTCACCCACTATAATAAACTTGAATCCTCACTTTCCATTACTGAATCATTGATTTAATGAAGCTCTAGTTTATCTTGTCAGTGTTTAAGAACCTAGACTAAGGGATCAAGGGTTTCATTTGTTACAATGTGAGTCTTTCAAAAGATTATTAACAAGCGGCTATTTCTGTAAGCAGTTCTGCACTGGGTACAAAGAAAAATGAGTCAACTTTCTGGAAATAAAACCTGAAGACGATTTAAGAAAAATAATATACCAAACTCAGAATGAAAAAAGTGACCTATACAGGTAAACAAAAATGTTTTACTGAAAAGAAACCCTAGGTTAAAAAAAAAAAAAAANAAAAACCCCCCCAAAACCAGTATATTTCAAATATATATCAGTTCAACTTGTTCCTCATAACTCTGGTGTATGCTACCTTGCTTTGCCAAAAATAATGAATCAGAACAGTGGACAGCAGTTAGATTACCAGGGCAGCATGAATTATAGAATACATCATTGGCAGACTGAAAACTCACAACAATGGTTATAAAGATAAAAGCAGCATTTTAGAATTTGGTCACAGATTTGAAAAAAATATGTATATATGGTTTTGTGCGATTTTTAGAATGCTTTGTTTCCTTCTAAAGTAACACTAAGTTCTCAGGCCATATGCTGATATCAGAACATTTCAGTAATTTCATGCTTTGGAACTTTAGATCAATCAATGATTTAAGTTTTTTATGAAATATAGATTACTTGGTAGCTGATTATTCAAAGACCTGAAAAAGAAAGCAACTGTTTCCAGCAGCAGTGAGTTGCAGCAGCAGTGTGAGAAACTGAAAGTGCTTCTCACCACAGTGAGTACTCCTCTCCAAACTCATGAATTTTTTTTATAAAAATTACCACATAAAACCACACCCAAATATCAAAGCAAGATGCAGTTATCATGCCATGAATCAGTTGTTTCTGAGTATCAGCCTGTTAGAGAGCCCAGCAGACAGAATCAGCTGTACTCATTCACCTGTTAAAGCTAGTGCACAGAATATTGAAGTAGGAAGAGATTTATCCTGTGAAAGCACTTCCTACCAGTAGCAATCCATTCCTGTAACCACAGCTGAAGTGAGATCCATCAGGAGAAATCACCCCAACAATTAATTGATTTACTTAAATAATTTACATAGGAAAGCCAGTTTCAAGCTAACAGAGCATCCTCTTTTCCTCATTAGTATACCAGAGACCCACTCTTTCAGAATGTGCCAGCTGCCACAATGACTACAGCAAGTATCAAGATTAGCAAGTAGAACACGTCATGTCCCTCAGTCCCATCCTTCAAAGGGAGTTCATACTCTCGCTGAATGACTCCTAAGAATCATTCAGATTTTTAGGACATGGTGTGTCCTATCACATCTCTGAGAACTAGACTTGTCATTAGGGAATTGTGAATAAGGACATACCTGAATGAGCACAGATGAATTCAACCTGATAGTGCAAGAAAGAGCTCAAATGACACACCCTGTGCATTAGAAAAATTAAGTGAGAGGAATTAAGAGTGTAAAAAAGCCTGAGAAGAGGGTGGAATGAAACATGTGTAGAGAAATTAATAGAGTAATAAAATATTCACTATGTACACTTAGTTCAAAGGGACAAGGATGACTGCACAGGCAGGGCAAGACAGAGCACAAGAAAAGCCTGGTAGGGTAGATATGTTGGTGAGGTGGCTGGATGTCATGTACTAAAATTTGGATTTCTCATGCACCATGAGCCAGAAGACAGTCTCTGGTAAAATTTTCAAAATAACCAAGAAAGATTCAAAACAGACCAACACAACTCCCAGTTTTGTACAGTACAGTCTGTCCTGATCAACAGCCCATCTCCAGGCTGGCCCACAGACCAGCTCCTCCCAGATGGGCCATGACTCAAGGATAGCATCATTCAGACAGCATGGGTGGTACCACTCTGCTGCAGAGGCCCAGCTCCTTTTCTAGGCATCCAAGAAGTTCTTCAGGGGCATTATGGAGAACACTGAACAAACTTTGTGTTCCCCTTGTAAGTCAACATTCAAGCCATTCTGAGGCAGAGCCCAGGAGAGGGTAACTACAGGTCACATCAACCTCCTGCTCACTGAGAGATCTCTGAACAGTGCAGGTAAAATACACCAGGGAGCTCCTGGTGGATACTGCAAAAGGGCCACTGTCCCGGTGCTGCCACAAGATCACCAGCCAGTACAACCCATCTACGACTTTTCCCCTCTGGTATCTTTCCCTTCGGAGGAAGGAGGAAAGGAGTGGATCAGTGTTGAAACAGTCTGAAGATTTCTCTCAAGTATTAAGTAGACGATTTTTTTTTGTTTACTGCAAGTCCTTCATCTCCCTCCTCCTGCTCTCTGTCCTAGTATCTCTCTCTCTTCCTCTCTCTCATGCTGTCTTCTGACCTTTCACTCTACGGCTCTACTTTTCCATTATAAATATGCTCAGTATTTATCATCTTACAAAATTCTCTGTTCTACCAGCCCAGAACTATCATGAGTCTTTCTAGAATTTTCACCTCAAACTCATCAAAAACCAAATGCATCCACTCACTAAAGGTTTAACCATACAGTTTGTGGGCCTGACTTCAAAATACGGATTTTTTGCACCTCAAGAAAGTTCCTGAAGATCTGTTTTTGGAAAAAAATTCCGAATCTGAATTCTACTCTCAGTCTCCTTTGCTCACAGTTCTCACTGAACTCCAAAAACCTGTGGTTTTTTGTGATGGCTTCCATTTGATCTCCTCACTTTTGTACTCACAGTGCTCCTTCCTTCCCTCTTATCTTTTGGAAATCTCACCTAGAAACACCAGCTTTGCCTATATTAAAATCCTCTGACTGAGCACACCTCCTGCATCTTACTCCAAATCAATTTCTCTTGTCACACTGAAAAATACAGTTGGGAATAAGTTGAAAATAACTGCAAACTCAGACAATTTTACAGACAAGAGATGCAATAAAAATCTGCCAAAATTTTCTTCCCTCTGAACTTAGTAGACAGTGCAGTATTATATAAAAAGGCAATGATTTGTGTGAAGATTTTACTTAAAATTTTACCTAATTTTTACATTAAAAGGTTAAAGGACAGCTGAAATGAAAGATAATATTTAAAGGCCAAAGCAAATTTAATCACTTCCTCAAGTAATTAAAAAAAAATTAAAGAAAATTCTTATCAGAAGATAAATTACTTGACTAGCTTAAAGCCACACAAAGAAGAAAATCTTCAGTTTAAGAGCTCGTAAGCCACTGATCTCATTTTTAGCAAAAGACTGCTGAAGCACAGTGTTTCTATTGCAATGTCAACACAAAAGAACACAAAGGGAAATATGAAGTGTCTATCTGATATAACGAGTTCTTCACTGAAAATTACTTTGTTTCTTTTATTTGATGCCAAAATAATAGTAAATCAAGGCAATCAGAAGGCATTTCACTACCATTGCTTATACTTTGATAAGCACAGTTAATGGTTTTAAATGATAGTAGCCTTCTCCACACTAAGAACAAAATCACACTTCCTTCTGATTAATCAAAACCTATCAGTTACTCTACTTTTAACTGAATTGAGATATAGATGGCTTCTATCTATATTACTTCATAAATATGCATTTATTAAAATAAAATGGCAATTGCCTTTCAAAATAATTTGTGCTTATTATTAGAATGCTGTATTTTTTTCCTCTGACATGAAAATGTTTCCATGCCATATGTACTTACACAGATGTAAATTTCTGCAGAAAAACCTTTCAATATGGAATTTTATTTATATTTTTTTTAAGAGCAGAAGAGCAGGTACAAAACAAAGTAGATTTAGTGAAATGTGGTAGACAGAAATAATAGATTATGAATCCAGGAACATTTCACATATTTGTGACAGACGTAGGCGCTAGCATGTGGAAATCCCAACTCCCACATACACACATTGTGGCCATATGATGTGCTCAAGTGGTACAAATGTCACAGGAAAGATCAGGGCAGAGTTAAGCATTAGGAATGCCTTATAATGGCAAGACACACTAACCCAAAAACCACTCACTTCAACTGCAGAACAGCGATTCTGGCATTACTCATACAACTTCCCTCCTTTTTAGACAGCAAACACAAACTAGGAGGGCTATATACACATTGAACCAGCAGTTCAGCCACTTACCAACTAAACTCTTCCATTGTCCTAGCTCAGAACGCATTAAACAAGATCTAATTGCCATCAAATGCCATTTTGTTAAACACCCTAGTAAGAAACAAGCCCCCACAAGCACTGTCAAATACTTTCCCCTCTCCACCACAGGGCAAATATAGAGTATCTACAACAGGAGTAGGGCTTCCTGGGAATAGCCTGCATCTCAGTCCAATACCAACAACATGGAAACATGAATATGTAAAATAAAAAGTTTGAAAATGAGAGATATTAAGACTTCATTTTAAAATTGACACTTATTTCCCCCTATGCAGTACTTGAAATCTTTAGAGTGTGGTATTTTCCCCTCTGACCCTCCAGAATGTTGCTCCCAGGTCCCCTAATACATTAGTGAAATCACACAAGGGCAGAGAATATATATTAGTTCAGGTATGGTGGAATTGGATTCTGTTTTTTTAACTAAAAGGAGAAGCATCTCTTATACAGCATAGAATATGGCATATAAAATGCTCTTTTTATTTTCAGTGCTAATAGCTAATTATCCATACATGCAACATGTGCATAGTTCCTAACATGGAGAATTGCCAGTGCCTGCTTTTGCATCATTTACATTGAGAAGTGGACTCAGTTCTTAGCCACAAACCTGGGTAATTAAGATTTCAAAGATACTGCAATACTCAGAAATGTTCCCTCACCTCACTCTTACTGCCCTGGGCTGCTGAGGGAATGGTCTGTGAAGCACCACTGCACTCTATTAGACAGATGGCTGAGGGATCCTGGACAGAAAATTGCGTGTTTGTAATGAAAAGGTGAAAGTTCTGTTTCCCACAATTCCTTTGCATGATTTACAACAATCGTGGCAATTCAAAACTGGCGACCGCAGACCAGAATGCTTGACTACTATTGTTTCAGTAGCACAATCAAATTACCCCTCTTGGGCTTTTACAATTAACTTGTTACATGCATATGTTATCACTTCCTAAACAGTAATATTATCAGATGAAGAAATTCAGCAGAGAATAGCGACAGGAAAAATATTGTGAATACCATTCCTAATCTGAGCCCCAGTGAGAAATCCTTTATCATAATATGCATTTTATGCATAGATATAATTTTAGAAACTTTTACAGTAATCTGTTTTTTTCCATTCTAGTCCTAGAAAAGGAATGAAGG
This sequence comes from Toxostoma redivivum, assembly GCA_013397375.1. Lineage (NCBI taxonomy): Eukaryota > Metazoa > Chordata > Aves > Passeriformes > Mimidae > Toxostoma > Toxostoma redivivum. The sequence goes on from VXBI01004262.1 coordinate 208,397, forward strand.
AAGGTCTTTAAAAATAAACATATAAAATTCCTGAACACTAAGATAATTGCATGTATGTTTAAGTAATCCCGCAGGCTATCAAAGGTTTAATTAAGACTCTAAGATAAAGAAACCAATTGCCAAAGCTAACACCATCCAGATACCTGCTTCTTTGCCATGTTAAGTTGTGAATTATGGCAAGATCCTTCTGTAAGCATGCATGATGAACCAGCCAGAAGTGTAAAAGGTCATTCTTTTCTTACGCTGCCTTTTTGGATGAGATTTCTCATCAACGTTAATTAGCTAATTCCACATGACTGACATGCAGCTGTGAAACAGAGCATCACATCGCTGCACTCCTGTCACTGTGGTATTACACTGAGCAAGAAGGATACAGAATAAAGCTTTCTTTATGCATCACCCTGAGGAAAAAACTATGAATCATACCAGGTAAGCAGCTTAGCAGTACTTGCTCTGTAAAGTAACTGTACAGAAAAAAAACTGGGGTCACTTGGCACTTTTACTAAGGAATCTGGATGTTTAATAAACCAAAAATCTAAGAATTGAAGTGAAAGAAGATGATGGTTCCTACTAATCAGATCATTTCCTATCCAAGCAAGGGCATGGCATGGCAACACTGGCAGACACCAGTCCGTGTTTACACACTGTCCTGCCCAGCTGTGGGTAAAAAATGACCTGAATGTTGTGTGTAGCTCCTCTGTTCCTGCTCAAATCCTCTCTTCACAATCAGGTTTGGTTTACTATGGTTCTGATCCTGGAGAGACAGCAATCCCTCAGAGGTGTATTTCCTTCTTGTTTACTCTGCATTTGGGTTTTCATCCAGCAATCTTGTGGCTTGCTTCTGTTAAGCCCGAGTTACATCTGCCTAAAGCACTAAAGGAATGGCCCAGAACACCAAACTTTCTACAAATGTCTTGTAGTAAAACAAAGATTTTGCAAACAATATCATGATTAGCTACTCTTAAATGCATCAACAACTTGAAAATTTGACTTCAATTAAATAAATATGATGACTCAAGAAAAGTTGAATATTAAAAATTCTCATACTGGTATGAGAAGATACCAACACCCAGGTAAGCACTACCAGCCTCTTCCAAAACCTTTCTGCTGCTGGCAGCTCTTTGGGCATGAGGGTCTGCTGTAGCATAAGAATCAAATAGGTATTTCAAAACACCAAATGAGCAAACAGTGCTTATTTAAAGAGCATTATTGTCTTTGGAAGCATCAAGAGACACTGATTTGGTTTTAACTGCAGAAGAAAACTCTAACATTTAGGTTCATACCAGAGAAACAAACATGTTGTGGTCAGATCCCTACTCAGCTGAAATTATCATGGAGATATAAAACATCTCAGAAACCTAGCTGGCTTTGCTACAGCAGTCTTCAAATGAAGAATGAAGAACTCAATAGAATTTCCCCTATTTTCTCTAAAGTTCAAATCTATAAACGCTTAAGAAGTTTACATGAATTGCAAGTTTAAATAAACCAAGTCAATATGGGAAAATAATATTTTCACCTTTTAGAAAAAGTTGTGATGGTGATGAGAAGTCTTTGCCTTTTCTTAATAAAAGATGAACAGAGCCCTTAAACCTTTGCTTCAGGGTCTTTTCCTGTTGTTCTCTATCTGTCTTATACTTATTTTCTTCTTAACTGAGAACATCAGGGATTAATGATCTCCTTAAACAGTGTTTAGCAAAAAAAAAGGGTCTGCAATATTAAAAAGGAGAACATCTCGCAATGGCATGCATTATACAGCTTAGACACAGCTCAAGAGTCTGACAAACAATAGACAAACATTCTTAGGCTTCTGAAGACAAAGGTTTAATGCCCATAGAATTATCAATGTTTTCCAGAGTAACACTTGCAATTTTTGGGCTTGTTATTTCTAGCCCAAATCCTGAAGAATTTCATGTGCTTATTCTTTGTGGAGAACATGTATTTCAGGTACTTCAAAAGCATACAAAAAACATGCCACAGAAGTACAAATTACTATCTGTTTGTTTAATATCAGCCACAGTTATTTTCAGGTGTATTCTCTTACCCTCCCAAAAAATCCTGGTATTTCAATGCCATATTCATACAAGTCAGTTTCTTTTATCTATACTCCTTTCCATTTAGAACCCTGCTTTGAGAGCCAATTACTTGCCAGCTGTCAGCTTTAGAAAGAAAACAAATAGAAAATTAATTTGCATCTTTCTGCAAGAAAGAAAAGATTAATTGCTCGTTAACTATGGGTCAACAGCATGAATACACTCAAAAACTTCAACAGCCTATATTTACTTTCTGGGCAACACAAACTTTCTTACTGAAAGGCAAAGATCTATCATTGTCGATAGAGACTGGGCTTGTGGCAAATCAAATAGCTCCAAAAAGAACTACATGACTTTTTTATTATTGCTCCACCCTCCAAATTACTTATAATCAAAATCCAGTCCTCCTCTGGGGCAGAGTGCTCTGTCCTCTCTCTGGACTGCACAGGGGGACAGGTGCTGGCAGCCCTGACAGCATGGGAAGATGGAACTTGCATCAGGTACCAGAGGAGGCATCAAGAGCCACTCAACTTCCATAGAAGCAGCCTACACGCAGTATATAAGAATTCTGCAGAATATTCCAGGGGACTTTGATAGATATGCTGGGGAAGAAAATGATTGATTTCAGGTATTTTTCCACTGGAAATTCATGCTGAATACAGCTCAGACTTAATGCAGTCATCTTGTTTTAAGAAGCACCTAGTAACTTCAATATATAATAATGGGTTTTGTTTTGGTTTTATTTTTCTATTTAGGTGCTATTAATGCATATTCTAGTAGTAGTGGCAATTGATACATATACATAAAAGCAGTTAGACCTGAAAGCTCACTTTCTGAAAACCTGTACAATTAGAGCCAAGCCTTAATGTTTTTAGTTTTGATGGAACCCCATAACAATTTTGAAGAAGCTGATTTGTATTTATAAGCTTCTGAAGCCCATTAACTCCAGGCATTACTAGACACAACTGCCCAGTGACACAGTGATGGCCATCAAAAGCTGAGGTGATGCAAGTACTAGGTATTATTATTTGAATACTGCACTGACTGCCAAAACCACAGGACAGCATCAAAACGTGCACACACAATTCAAAGCATCTGGATGTTAAATATGGGGTTCTGGGAAAACAGACCTTGCTAAGACTAAATTGTAACATTTACAGATTAATTATGTTATCGAGAGAGATTTCCTAGTGTTTTGATACTACCAGAAACCAATTATACAATATAATAAGCACAAGAAAAAAAAACCCTTGTGTGATGTCTCTGCTGGAAAGCCATTAAAAACAGTTTTATGTGATTATGAAATGGAAACTAAAATGCTATTCTCTCCTTTTAAATTAGATCTTCACCAAGTCAAGGCTTTCCTCCCATTCAAAATTCTTGGTCAATCTGGCTTTAGCATCCATCAGGATATTTCTTTCTCCATCACAGGAATTCACCATGGTTGCTGCTTTTTACTCAAAAACATCAGAAGAGTATCCAGGTCTTCACCATTTCAGATTGCTGAAGCCACAAAGACCTCAATATGGAAAGGCAGAAGAAGAGCAAAATTACTGGTATTTCATGCCCCTACTTGGGCTGGGTGTCAACTAAACACAGGAATGTTCCCAAGCAAATTGTTCCTGAAAGAACAATTATCCCTTTCCCATGAAGTCTGGTTATCTCACCGTGGTTCTTGGCAGATCTCTGGTTTAGCTCAAGTCCCACAGATGAAAATAATTCTTAAGTGTGTTTTAAGAACAAAACATTTTAATAGTAAAGAAGTGGCCATTCTGCAGGTCCTACCTCCAGATATGCTTAAAGTACCGATCTACACCTCCAAAGCAACCATTTCCACCAGCTAGAGACACCAATCTCAGAGGGATGCTGCAAGGCCATTTTTAAAGGGCTGTGGAATAACACCAGGATCTACTACAGCCATGCCTTGTCACTCCCTGACTTTAGTCCAAACATCCCTGTGGTTTCCCCCAAAATATGTCATCCATATCCATTTCTGCTGGAGGCTCTCCAGCAGAAAGAAGATGAAAGCCGGGTGCTGGTGTTCAGCAAAAGCACTTGTTGAAAGCATTCCTGGGATGGCAGGATGCACAACTGATAGTACTGGCTGCCCTGTTTCACACCAGCACAACCCAATGGTGCTGTCAGGAGGGTATCTCAGTAAAGTGATGGGCAAATGCCACATGAAAGAGCCAAAAATAATTTTTAACATCCTGAAAAGAAATGCAAGTATCTCTGCCAGTTTTAAATATTGTCAATCACATCAGTTATCAAGCCACTCTCAGCAGAGGTGAAGTCTTATTAATAAGCAGAAGCTATTAACAAAGACCAAAACTGTGGAGGTTCATAAGAGGGCATGCTGGGAACTGCAGATAACAGAATATGCAGAATGTAAAATTCTGAGAAAATAAAAACAAATAAACAAAACCAAAAGCCAACAAAAACAAATGAACAAACAAACCAGCCCCAGGCCTTTTAACAGTCTACGATATCCATAAGCTGACAACTCTGTTTACCATAATGTTGGACATTCAAAAGAGCTACAAACCACTTAAAATTTTCTATTATATTTGAAATATTTTTTCTGTAAAGGAAAGGATTTTTAACTAACCACATTTCTCATTAACTGCAAATATATTATACAACAATATATTAGGCTGTAATAATAGCTGGGAAAGAAATGCTTAGCAATGGTTTTATTTATACAGAGTAACGGTAAAATGAAAGTGTGTTGTAAATTTGTTTTGCTGGTGTTATGACTACATATGCCAAAATAATTGATGTCTCATTATTAATGGCATGACTGCATCTTGAACTCCTTTTTTGCACTTGTTGTGCCCTAAAACATTTGCAACTGCATCATCTCTCCACTGGTTGGAGTAGTCACTTGTAAAAGCACACACTGAGCTGTAAATTTTGAACCACTATGATGTCATGTCCATTCCGGACCCAGACAGACAGATTATAACAACTGGCTTGATAAACTTGTAACAAAAGATTCAGAGGGCAACTGCCCAGCCAAAATACACGTGAGATGCACAGAGTGAATCAGGAATCAGTCTCCAAGCACACACGAACTCTTAAAGGGACACATCAAAATCAGAACTTAAAAAAATGTTCTCAAAAAAATGCTACTTAAATTTAAGTTACCCCAACTAAAATATCCTGCAAGATTTTATAGCTATTTTTCTAATTTTACGTCGTGTATTTGTCTTCCTTGTTGGTGTAGTGCAGATAAAACTGACATAAGTACTAAAAATTAGTCTAAAGTGCAGTGAAAAGCTGACAGCAAAAACCACCCAGCAATAAACAGAGAATAACAATTATTTCTTAATTAAACCTTTACTAAAAATCAGCAATTAATTATTTTTCATGCATTCTTTTATGGACTACTGTTTTACAGGTCATTTGAAGCAAATTTTACCTCCCACTAGGCATTTCTACATCAGTTAGTGCAAGTCATAAAAAACTAAATTAAATCACTTTTGAAGTAAAAATACATAAAGGGAAAACAAATAAAACTATCCCTTCATAAATGGATCACTTTGCAACCATTAAGTAATTCAGCACTAAGAATTTAACTATTGAAATTTACACAAATGGAGGTAGGGAGGAGGAAAACATGCTGTGAATGTCACCATTGGATGATTTATGTCAAGCATTATCCATTCTCTGATAACAGCAATAAAATCAAAACCTGTAAGGAAACATTAAAGGTGAGAAGGATAAACGCACGAATCCCATCCCTTTTGCAGACAGAAGCAGAGTTGGCCACAGTCTGTACCATGGGACAAGGGTTCAAAACTTGACATCTGTACAGTGTGTGCAAATACAAAGCAATAGTAATCCTGAAGACAGGGAGAATTGCATCTCAGCCTTGTGACCAAACTTCACTTTCTGCACAGGTAAATAATAATTCGTTTATAAAAATCTCATGATACCAAGAGTACGCAAATTCTATGTCTTTATTTTGGACTGGCTGGCCTTTTGTGAACTTGACAGAAAATTCCATTTATTCAATATCCACTCCTCAGATCATAATCAAAACCACTAAATGCTTTAAAAGTAAAAAGGCAGACAAGGGCTTTGGGACTTTAACATTACTAACTCTATCAAATAAAAACAATTATCAGAAAACTGTGACCAAATTGTCTGGGTTTTTTTTGGTGTTTTCTTTTCTTTCTTTGTTTTTTTTAAATGAAACTGATTGCAGCAATCAATAAATAAGTTTCAAAGAGCACTTTCAGTAAAGACCAGGCCTAGCCAGCAGGTATTACATTAACAGTCATTATCAATTACAGCTCACTGGGCACAGACATTATTTACAAAGCAAGAGTTCTGGGAATCCACTCATGAGTTAAAAGAACTTCTGTACTGCTCCAGAGTAATGTTAGCAAATCTAAGTGCTGCTTCATTAAGTGCAGTACACACACTTCCTAATGGGGAGCAACTTTAATTGTCAGAGGGAGTCCATCTTTACCATCTAGTGTGAAATAAACATATTTACATTAGGAATTTCAGGAACAAGGGAAAACGGCCATTTTCTTTCTTTTTTTCCCCCCCTTAGAAAAAGATATCAACTAGATAAGTTGATAAGATATCAACTAGGTAAGTCAACTAGACAAACATTCTTCAGAGTTACTAAACTCTTTCAGCATTTAGCAGGTATAAACATAGAGAAGGATGGTTAAAAGTTACAAAATATTTCACCTTCTTAAGAGCTATCTCCTCAATTCCATTCAGGCAGACATTGATCACTCCAGTTTATAATGGAAATAGCCACACACGGGAAAGAAAAGAGGACAAGTATTTCTGATGAGTCATTTTGTTATTTCTCAATAAATCCTTCTCCTCCCTTCTCTAAATGCCTCTTCCAGTAGATAAAAAACATCAGAAACACATTTATTAAGTCATATTGTACTTTTGAAAAAGCTGCTCTTTTGACATTTTGATGATTACAAAGCATGCAAGTTACAAAAACACAGAAATATCCCTGTAGCTGCATTTGACTTGAAGGGAATGTATTAGCTAACAATGCTGATGGTCAACACAGCACAAAACAACTCTCTCTTCTGGGTGATCAAGATTTGAAGAATTTAGGTTTGGGTGCAACAGTATGAGCCATAGGTGACAAGGAGATAAACAGCAACATTCCCTGCAAGAGGAGAAGGCTCTAGAATGCTGTCAGAATTTGCACTAAGACAATGAATCAAACACACAAATGAATATATTGGTTTCTTTTGAGAGGAAAACATCTTAAGTACAATTAAAAAGATTTTTTAAATCCTCCATTGCAATCAATTAAACATAATCGTCTCTCCTTTTAATTAAAGGCCACTTGTCACCACCCTGAAGTGACAAATAAATTGCAAAGGCCAAAACTGTTTCCCAGTTCACTGTTCATTTATCTCCCAGCAGTAAGTGGCATTGAGTGTCATTGAGATGGTTTAACTGTTGCTTAGAGAAAAAACACAAAGAAGAGAGGGAGAATGTGTCTTCACTTTTAAAAGCAGCTTAATGATGAAACATGCCAAGATTCCTATACCTTGGTAAAGTTTGGGTAACCTCCTGTTAACCGGGAGCACACTCTCCTGAGGCAGCAATTCAACTGCATGAATTCCAGCAAGGAAACAACTGCTGGTTATTTTAACATGGAAAGTAATTTTTTATGTTTTTAAACAAATATGACTCACTCCTATATACTACTTTTACACCTGTCCCTTCCTTGCACTTGAAACAGTTTGTCCAACATTTCCATGATAAAATGCACCTTGTTGCTCTCCCCCAACACTGCCAAGGAATGAAATGAGCCTTTGTCACAGAGATGCATGTGTTCTCATCCTGCACCACTGATTTCTACAGTGGTTTATGCTTAAAAATTGCTCTGCAGAATCGGGACCTAAGCAGTGTCCACCCTGAGAAAGCAACCAGTATACAATACACATCAGTTTGCTCACAGGCTGAGAAAGAAGATATAGAAAAAGCTGCTGTTTCTACTCTTTTTGTTTTAAATAGCTGAGGAATTCATACGCCAAAGACGGTGAATGGGATTGTACTAAGAAGTTACTTACTTGTCAAATTTACCACAGGCATTTAACCTTCAAGATGCTAGCTTAAAGTTGAGCTTAAAAATGAGCTTTCTTATTTCTTCAGGGGCGCCAGTCTTTAGGATTTGCAAAATCCTGTAGGCAACACTGAAGGCTGTAAAATTTCACTAGAAGTAAGAGAAAGGCATATTGCATCTCTTTGAAAGTAAAATGCTTCTAGGCATTTTATAGCACTATGTGCAAGATCAAATCTCAAGCACGGTGCTAAATGGACATAGAGGTGAACCAAAGAAAGTCAATTTTATTACATGTTTTCACCTCTTTTCAGCATCCAACCCCCTCCAAACATGACAGTATCAATAAATAAACTGGACTAATGAGAAGAGTGGCTATACCTCTCCCACAAGGCATTCAACATTATTGACTGTCACAATACTCAAGTGAACAGTGCCCTTTTTAAAAAACAACCCCTTTATTACAGTCATCCGGCTTTATCAGAAGCTCATATCCATGATCTCTCAAAAAGACACCAGCCTCTCTCAAGTAGTTGAGCATAAATGGTAACATCATAAACAAAAACACTCTACCCACCTGCCTGGTTGGCAAATTTTTATTTAAATACAAATAGCATTAACTTTTTCCGTGTGATTAATTTAGCAGGTTAAAAGGTTCACAGGAATATACAGCATTGATTTAAGTGGCCCAAGGTGAGCCGTAATTATATCTGAGCTGTCATAGTGGAAATGGAATGCAAAGTGATTAATGATGTACAGGAAAAAATCATTATTCTTCAATACAGAACAGACCAATCTTCAAAACCTCTGTAAACCAGTCCTTATAACCCAGCACTGCTTTTAGTCCTTCTTGCCCCCTAAATGCATGAAAATAACAATTAAAAGATAAAAAAATCCAGCACGTGGATTAAGATGAACAAACAGGCTGCTAAATGGGAACTCACCTTCTGATACATGTGCAGTGATGGTCAGCCTGAAAGTCAAAAAGAAGCTGGGATGTCAAAGAGAAGGAGATAGGCTGGACAACAAGGGGTGCAATCTGTGCCCAAGGCGAGTGGATAAAGGCCAGTAGGTGACCCCTAACAAGTCTTACCTGCTGCAGCCTCTCCCACGATACCACCCCTTCCCACTTGCCCAATAGTCAGAACTCCCAGCTAAACATCACACCCATGAGTTACCCGCCCATCTCCATCTCTAGGTATGCACCCCATCCATTCATTGTCTCTGGTAATGTGAATATTCCCATCCATGGTGCTAAAAAGTCAGTAACATGGAAGATGTCCACTATGCATCCCACCAAGTGCTTTCACAGCAAGAGAGAACAATCACCCTCAGCACAATTTGGAAACTGTGTTCATATTAAAGTTTTCCAGGAATAAGCCCTCTGACGGAATAAACAAGAAAATCTGTAAAGGGATCAGATGGAATTTTAAAGGCAAAACTATTATGTGTGAGAGCAACAGCCCTATGTACCCAAAAATCAACAGCCACATTCCAAGTATTCTGGAATATGAGCTCAGTATTTCTTTTGTTATCAAAGTTTACAAACCTGAGTTGATGCCAAAAAGAAAGGGAACATTCTCATTTTGCAATAGACCTCAGGGAGAGTGAAAGCCTTTTGAGCAAAAGGGCTCTTTCTCCCTGTAGCTGAAGACAAGAAGCCTGCCAGCTTAGGAGCTGTATTTGCAATGTTTTGTAAGCAGCAGTTACGATCCAAAGGGAAGCTGCACGGTCATATTCATAGCTTGGCCACTGCAGTTACCACCTTAGTCCATGAAAAAAGGAGAGCCAAGACCTTTACATACCAAAGATCAAACAGGATTTTGGTGTTGGCTCTGACAAAGGACAGCAGCAGGGCATCAATGTCATGCTAATACAGCATGGGAATTGTCCAAGATCCGCAGCAAATCCTGTCATGCCCACACCTCACCTGGAAATAAAGATGGATGTGGTGTATTTCATTAAAGCAATTTTCAGTCTGAAACTTTCTCTAACACACATTTTTGGGGGCAGCATCTGAAGAAAGAAAATAAAAAAAAAAACGAACAGAAAAGAACAAACAAAAAACTGATCACATATACAGATTTCTCATGATTCAATACATTTTTCTCATTGCTGTATTACAAGATTAAATATGACATTGGTCATATTGTACACTGACCAGTGCAGTGTAAAGAGTTACAGGCTAAGCAGCAGTTTTGCAAGGAGAAGAGGGGAAAAAAACCAAACCAGTGGAAATCAAAAGGAAAAAAGTTGATGAGAAAATGCCACAGTCTCACAGGCACCTGGAATTCTGTAGCGCATTAATGGGAGCAGCACATGTTAAAGGGCTGCTCCTTTCCAATAGTGATGCCAAATGAAAGATTGTGCCAAAGAGGGCAATGAAGATAAAATGTTCAGAAAACCTGATCTGTGGAGAAAGCTTTAGAAAGTGACAGTTTGTTTACAGAGGAGACACAAGACTTGTGATGGAGCAAGGAAAAGCGAGGCAAGCCCAGAGAGCTGCAGCCTGAAAACCAGGCAGTTGGTGGTGAAGCAGTTCTTCTCCAGCTAGGCAATCAAGAAAAGCAAAATGACCCTGTAGCAGACCCTGTGGAGCTCACTGGAAGGTGTTAAGGGGCTCTGCTGACCTACCTACACGGGAGGTGACAGCTGCCTACGCACACTGCACACTCTCCAAAGGACAGAGGTGCTTCCACTCAGGGCTCACCATGGCACCGGCACCAGCATTATGTCTACCACAATCCTTGCCCAAGAGTAGCATCTTGCATAATCATTACCTTGCATCAGTAAGTAATCATTTAACAAAATTTTGTCTTTTTCAAGGCATTTCAGAATCTTCATTAACATTGTAAAAGCACTTACTTCTCTATTAAAAAAACATTACAGGAGATAGCCTGGCAGTAAAAAACAGTTTAGTAACAGACCCTTCTGGTGACATGAAAAAAAATTCAATTGGCTTCATTTGTGTTGAGGAATAATTCTATAGGAAGACTGAAACTTTTATTTCTAGTGAATTTGTATCATTTCATGCAATACAAAATATTTTTTATGTTTATATGAATGCACTTGAAATTATTTGGATTTATTTGAAATTACTTTTATTTAGCTGGCTTTTAACTCATTAAAATAATTCTTCAGACTGAAAAAGCTTTTATTTTAAATGTGTTTATCCAGTCCAGTATTTATAAGTTATACAGTCATAACTGCTTTTGAGAGATGAAACTATTACTCTAATTCAAGCCAAAAGTTGGAACTGGCTTCATTTTTTGAAAACTTTGGTTTTCCAGAAAAATTACTGGCAATTCAGAGGCAATCTTATAGTGAAAAGTTTATACATGTCATTGCACAGAAGAGATGAATTATCTTCACTGTGAGTTAAAGATTCCAGGATTCTTTATATGCTGTCATATTTCATCAGGCTATATTCAAAAGTCCTTTAAAACCTCAGATTTCAGAAAAATATTTTCCTACAGCTATTTTAGCAAGGTACAAAGAAGCAACTAATATTGGGAATCATTTGATTGGGAATAGTCTACAAAAGTATAAGTATTCACCATGCAGCACAGCCACAAGTGACTGTTTGTTTTGTTCAGCATGATAAATTATCCTGCTACTTCTGAATGCTGCCAATTCTCCAGGGCAGGCATCTTCATATTTGTTTAGCATAGCTGACTGAATTGCAAACTATGGCTGTGGCACTGTATAAGTAATAAATTATTGTCACCCAAGCCAAGAGTCTTTGCTCCTGTTTATCACAACAGACAGAACATTACTAGCAAAATCCAGCAGATGCCAATGAAAAGCAAGCACTAAACTGAGGTAGCCTTGCATTTTTCATAGCCTGTTGAGTCTTTATAGAAGGCAAATAACAATTCAGGCATCTAGTGGAGACAATCATGTGGGTACTCTTCAGCAACTTTAACAAACTTTGGAGACCACCCACATAGACAAGCTACCATTAGATCACATTTCCCATATGCTGGCTGGTACCTAGGGCTGGCAAAAAGCAGCTTTGTGCCTGGCCAAAACCAACCTTGCTGTGGGTTGCTGCCAAAAGGACTTGACTAGCTCTTTTTGGTGACAAGGCAGGCTCCTGCCACAGGCTTCCAGTTTCTCCTGGTACCAGGCAGTTGTGGGGCAAGTTGCATCAGCCCAGTGAAAACTGAGCTCCCAGCCAGGGGTGCAGCTCATGCAGCCTACACTACAGCCCCCATGGCAGAGAGATGAGAGCCACTCCAAATAATCAATCTGGGCTTTAACTTTCAGCCATAGCCATGGAATTCAATTTCACATCTGAATCTATTATAAGCAGCCTGTGTATTGACACATGCCCCACAAAGTTGTATGACTCTTAATTTCAGTCAGTCTGAAAATTTACATTCTGTCTGAGAAACATTAGCTATTTATTTTAGGAGATAACAGGCTTCCGATACTCCAGCACATTTCTAGAGTAGTCATGCTGTCAAGCGACTGTCAAGACAGAACAATCTAAAGAAGCAAAGGAAATGTTGTCTGGGAAACTCTTTTCTTCATCAGCACAGTTTCTATTTATCACTAGCCTCAGGTGAGTTATTGTAGCTCACCTGGTAGCCTATCTGAAGGGTAAGAACTGCAAATTTCCTCTGTACACATTTACGGATTTCTGCATATAAAATCTGAATATGCAAACACAATGTTTTCCTTCGGTAAAACATGCCACAGTATTCAGAATACCTGCAGGGAAAAATCACATACTTACATGCTTTGAAAATAATTATATGCTTGATGATTAATTTCCAGTTATGAAATGCAATAGTCTTACTCCTTCAAGACAAAATGCTTATTGATAGTAAGAGACAAGCAAGTTACTCTTTCAGAAAGGAAGAAGATATTATGCCCACACATTTCTTTCTCTCAATAGTTTTCTACCTCACAGAATGACAGAATGGCTTGGGCTGCAAGGAACCTTAAAGGTCATCTAGTTCCAACCTCACTGCCATAAGCAAAGACACCTTTCACTAGACCAGGTTTCTCAAAGCCCTATCCAACCCAGTCTTGAATATCCTCAGAGATGGGGCATGTGCCACCTCTCTGGGCAACATATTTCAGTGCCTCATCACCTTCACAGTAAAGAATTTCTTCCAAATATCTAATTAAATCCCATTCTTTTTCATTTTAAAGACATTCTCTCTCGCCCTATCTCTGCCTGCCCTTGTAAAAAGTCCCTCTCTGGCTTTCTTGTAGAAGTCTTTATTTGTTTTTTCCCTTCCCTTTTTTTTTTTTTTGCTAGCCTAGCTTAAAAAAAAGTAATCAAATGCATTTTCCTGTCTACAAAACACCCAGGAACATGCCAGAAAGTAATTAGAAATGACAAGCATATAATGACATACAAGCTGCAAGTATTCAGTTTTTAGTCTGGAAAATAAAACACTTAACGGATATGGAATGCTTTTGCTCCAGCTCTTTTATGCATAGCTGGCATGACTGATCTGAAAAATAAGAGAACATGTGCCAGTCTACTCTTCAGGCAGAGTTCAAACAACAGAGAATTTTAAACAGAGGAAAAGAAAAAAATCAGACTAACCATACCAGGTGACTGAATTAACTTTGCAGAGCAATGAGTGTATCTGAGGGCCTGCAGTAAGTCTCCACAAAGAGACTGGTTTGCTCTTGAAGCCTGCCAGATTTCTATTTTTGCTAAAGAGCATGTTTTTAGCCAGTCTGAGCCTGGTGAAGAAGTGCTTATTTCCTGCAGATAAGTCATCATGTGGCAGAGACAAGAGCTACAAATTAAGATTATCTTAGGGGATACCTAGTAGTGGTGTTTAAGTTTTTCTGGATTTTTGAAAATAATTTTTAAGTAACTTTGATGGCCCAATGTGAATTTTCCGAAACTATGCTGAATTTTGAGTGAAAGCTTAGAAATCTAGTACAGTATGGAAAACTTAAAAAAAATCAGATTTGCTAGTGAGCAACAGGACAGACTGACAGCTTGGCTAGAAAGTTCCCTTAAATCTTAACAGAAGCAGAGCTCCTCAGCCTCAGCTTGCTGATGAACAATGGAGAAAAGTTTTATGATGGAAAAAAAGTTGGTTTTTTTTATTGTGCAACTTGGCAGCAATAGGTTATCAAAGGTGTATCTGTCCCAAATAATGCTGGCACTGTATTTCAACTACTTAGCAAAATAGCTGTGCAGCATATTATTGTCCTGTGCCTCATAGGACAGGCTTGCTGCCAACTGGGTCATACAATAATCAACAAACCAGACTCCAGAAAGGATGCTAGAATCCTCTCATCAGCCCCTACCATTGAAGCAATCAAATATACTTAGCATGTATAGCACTGAATTGTCACTTTACTAACAAATTGCACAAAGGGATCTGATCAGCAGGTAACTTCATACTCAGCTGTGAATCTTTAATTCATGCAAACCTTTCAGCTCAGGCTACTGCCAAAAAGAACAGCAGGAAGAAAAGGAATAGTCTGTTTGTAAGCTCCCTGTACTTTTGGGTTGGATACACTATCCATGAAACACAAGCAAAACCTGGATTATTCCTAATTCCAAGACTGCATAAAAACTAAGAGCACAATACATTCAAAAGAACACCAAAACACACAAGTATTCCCCTGTTCCAAGGGGAAGGAAAAAAAAAAAGCATGAGGTTCTGCTATGGTTTGGAAAGCAGTGCCATGAGCAGAGCCTTCGAAGGCTCACATCTGGCTGAGGTCTTTATGAACTCACTGCAGAGCCTCCCATGCAGTCATGGACAGGGTTATGGCTCCATTCCTAGCCACAAGCTCCGTATCACTTCCAGGAGCTACTGCTTGGGAAAAACAGACCAAATCTTTCACTCTGATCCCACAATCCATGCTCCAATCCCTTTTTCACAGCTACACTGAAATCCCAAATAGAAGATGCTGCATGCATTCCCACAGCTAACAGGATAAAGGTAATAAACACTTCCCTCATAAATAAAACTTCTACCTGCTTGTCTATCATTCGAATTGTAGAACAGTCCACAAAGTATAAATAATCCCCTAAAACAACTGGACTGATAATTGGCTTTGAGCAATTTGAAAACTAATTCCCACCACAGTGGTTGCTGCTCTCTTTCATTCAGCATGAGCATCTGGCAACAAGTGATTACACTGAGTAATCTTGGCAAAACTTGGAGACATTGTTTTGAATTTCCTTCACAACTTCTCAATGCCCAACTGTATTAATAGCTGAAGAGAAGCTACTCTTGTGGGTCTTTCTGACCCCATGATAAATATTTCTAGTGGTCTGTGTGGCTCATCTCAACATTTGCTTAAATTTATAACAATTAAATGACCATGCTCTACACAGTGATTTGCTGTTAATCCAGGGAAAAGCAGCCAGTACTTAACACCCATGAATACGTTTTTTAACTCAAACAATATCAAGAAGTACTAACACTACATAAAATATACCTAAAATCTGTAAAATTATCTGCATACAGTTCCCTAAGGCCTTACGTCGTTTCTCAGAAAGGAGTTACAATGACAGTTTTGAAAGCATCATTCCTCACAGACCCCACACACCATGAGTCTGCAAAGAAAAAGTCAAAGCAATAGGAGCATTTGTTTTGACTTTTTCAAATGACAAAACATATAATGAATGGCATTAATTCTTTCCTGTAGTAACTGAAGTCCTCTGCCAAGACAAAGACAAAGAAATGAATGGTAAGAGCAGTAGGGATCAAAAGTCAATGCAAAAAGCCAGAGCTGCCGATAAGCAACTATTTATAATGTAGAACACACAACAGGTCAGTGCTGTTGAGGCAGAAGTACGTACCCTCCATCCTTGATCTACATTGTTAAAATTACTTGATGTCTCAGTCCCTTCATGCATCCGAGAAAGCTTACACAAGGTAAAGTATCGATACTAGCCTGTTAAATGTCCTTTAGGTACTCCTTGTCATTTTTATAATGCCCAAATTCCTCCAGTACTGTCTGTGTGACTACAGAACCCATAAATGACTACCAGTCATTTGTGTACAAACTACACCAATGAACAAAACATAGACTGACCTTCATCTTTCCCCAGAAAACGCCTCATTTCTGTCCAGTAATTGCCTAAATGAATACAGCTGTTTGTTCAGCCTTCCTGATCTTCTCTATCAGCTAGTTTTCACCTCCACTGGTGCCACACTTCTACTGGCTTCTGCACCTCTGCCCTCCTCTTAGGAATGGACACACACGGGCTGGATCATCGTCTGCTTCTCTGGTATTAGAGGCCGCCGATTGCTGAGTTCATATACATTAGTACAAACTCAGACCTCAGTTTCTGCCCAGCAAAGGGAGAGGGGCTGGTGAGGAACAGGGGATGGCAGCTGTGTTCACAGGCTGCAGGATGCTCAGCTGAAGCCACAGCTGCTATCTCTGGCTGAGCATAACCAGCACTTTCCCCAAGCTGGTTTCAGCCTGTGTTGTCTGAAAAGGCTCCACAAGGCACAGCCTGTAAACAAGCACACTGCTTTTGACCAGATATTTTAATTACATTTTGTAAGAGTACCTATCTTATTTAGAATATAAAAGAGAGAGTGATCAGAGCATCTGATCTGAAAATATCAATCTACTAGGATATGAAGCAATAATGAACAGTCCCAAGAAGAGAGAGCTGTATGACCTGCAGGCCCTGAAGCCACAGCTGAGGCTGTTGCTCTGTAATACTGCTCAATCTTAATGGGAATGAATGCACTTCTCTAATTTTCAAGGTATTTGGTAGAGCAGGTATCCGAGATGTAGAAAGTGGAAAGGGTAATTCTTCTTTTGCCCAGGAAACCACAGTTCTGCTTCTTATAAATGGGATTGTATATATGAACAGTTTACATGAACAGTTGCAGCCTCTTGTAATTTCAGGTTCCCTGGCAGGAACCTTTTAGAAGTTTAAAAACTCCAACCAAAAAAGTAACTAGTGAGAGACTGTTCTTCTATTTCAGCCTAAGAACAAATGGTGCCAGTCCTTTTTTATTGACAGCTTACATTTTGTTTCCCCAGTCTAGCATTAGTAAATAAAACATAAACTGCAATATAAACAGTATGTGTACCAACTGCTCACATATAAAATGAGAATGACATCAACTGTTTGATGCAAAGATACCATCTTTCTGTTCCCTCTATTTTTACATGCTGTTGCACTGACAGGCTGCTAAAATATACTGCGACCAGTATGCTATTTGGAAAGCATAGCAATGCAAGCCACTGGCAAAAATCAGTCCTACTCTACCAAAAATATTTCTACTCCTAGCATAGCTCTGTCCATGAAACATTATAATCCTTACAGTAACAATACATTTTTAAAAGATTTAAATCAGCATGAAAATATACTTCTGGGTGCAATTCAAATTACAATAGAATTTTTCAATCATCTTGAGGAAGCTGGGTTTTTTACTGGGTTTTAGTCCACCCACCTCAAACAGCTTTAAACAAATCATTAGTCTTGGTCTTAAACTTGTTCTTTTGATTACTGGCCACCTAATGTTCAGTTATGTGTTCACATAAATGTCCACTTAAGACAGTGGGACCAAATGCTTCAAAGCCTGTAACTTCAGTCTTTCCAACAACCATAGCCTTTCATATCCTGGTCCTCCTACTTGCATATATTACATTTTGTTTCACAAATTATCCAGAATCTGTATGCAGTCCCTGGTTCTTGATTCTTCAACATATCCTTTTCTGCATGATTTAGTAAAGTGAAACACTCAACACATTCTAACACTGTGAAAGACTTCTTCCCTATTGTTGAAGATCTCCTGTGATTAACTTGGCTTCTCGTTTCCTTGGGTTTGAAATAACATTCAAACAACAGGCCAAAATTATTTTAAAAAATGTGCAACTCCCACCTCAGCAAAGAAAACAGAAGCATGTTGTTTCCTTTCAGTGGATGGATTTTTTATTCACACTGGTTTCACGAAGCTCCCTTGGGCTCTTATGGAGAGAGCTCTTCACCTTCACCTGCAGTAGCAGAACAAGAGAGGAAAAGGGACCTGCAATGATTTTCACAATATACCTGATTACCTTAATAAAAGATTTTATACTAAAAAAAAAAAAAAGCAATAGAACAGGCCACAGCAAACACATGGGTATAACAGTAAACAACATTGTTTTTTGTATCATGGCATTAAGTGCACTCATGTATGCCACAAGCTGGATCAAACATACAAGGGCCATACATATTGCTTAATTCCCCTGTACTCTGGACACTGGTCTTATACCATTATATACCATAAGCCTGAAAAATCACAGAATCATAGAAATATTAAGGGTTGCAATGCACTATAATGATCTTGTAGCCCCAATCTCCCCTGTCATGCACAGGGACACTTCCCACTAGACCAGGCTGCTCAAGGCTTTATCCAACCTCGCCCTAAACACTACCAGGGCTAGGGTATCCACAGCTTCCCCGGGAAACCTGTTTCACCACACTCATAGTAAAAAATTTATTCCTTATATCTAACATAAATTTCACCTCTTTCAGTTTGTATCCATTACTCCTTGTCCTGTCTCTATGGTTCCTGACAAAGAGTCCCTCTCCAGTTTCCCTGTAGTCCCCCCTTCAGATACTGGCAGGTTGCTATGAGGTCTGCACGCAGCCTTCCCTTCTCCAGCCTGAACAGCCCCCACTCTCTCAGCCTGTGTTCGTAGAGGAGGAGCTCCAGCCCTCTTATCAGCTCTGGGCTTGCTCCAGCAGTTCCATGTCCCTCTTAAGCTGGGGACACCTGGGTTGGACACAGTGCTCCTGGTGGGGTTTCACAGGAGCAGAATAGGAGGCAGAATCCTCTCCCTTGACCTGCTGGCCAATGCTCTTTGGATGCAGCCCAGGATTCCCTTGGCTTTCTGGGCTGGGAGCACTCATTGCTCGCTCATGGTGAATTTTTCATCACCACCACCCCCGAGTCCTTTCCCACATGGCTGCTCTCAATCACTTCTCTGCCCAGCTTGTGGGTGTGTCTGGGATGGCCCCAGTGCAGGTGTAGGACCTGGCACTTGGCCTTGCTGAACTCCCTGAGGTTTGCATGGTCCCACCTCTCAAGCCTGTCCAGGTCCCTGTGGGTGCCATCCCTTCCCTCCCCTGTGCTGAGTGCCTCACCCAGCTCAGTCTGAGCTCAAACTTGCTGAGGGTGCCTCGATCCCACTGTCCATGTCACTGACAAAGGTGTGGGACAGTCTCGGCCCCAGGAACAAGCCCTCAGGGACACCACTCGTCATTGGTCTCCATGTGGACAATGAGCTACTGACCACAACTCGAAGTGTGGCCATCCAGCCAGCTCTTTATCCACCAAGTGGTCAATCCATTAGTTTGTGTCTCTCTAATTTACAGACAAGGATGGCCTGCAGGACAGCGTCAAACTGCATAAGCCCATGTAGACAGTATCAGTTGCTCTGCCCCTGTCCACCAAACCTGTAGCTCCATCACAACAAATTTGTCAGGCAAGACCTCCCCTTCATATAAAGCCATCCTAGCTTTACAATTATACATAAAGCAAATGTTCTTGCTCCTTTTGCTTCAATGCAAGTTAGGCAGGCCCCTCACACCACTTGAAGAGGTGAATGCCATGCTTCCTTAATGTCAGCACCAGCACCTCTGTGGCCAGCTAGAGCCCTGAGAACCATCAAGCAGAATCCACTGCAGTTAACTCACTTGTGTGTGCCTTGTGGTTGAAGAAATTACATGCCGCTGAAAAAATCTGGACTTAGTACAACCAAAGAAATTAATTTTCTCAAAGCCACCCATTATTTCAAGGAAATTAGCTGTTCTAACAAAATACTTCCCTAAGAACCAGCTATAATGAGGCACAGGGTTCTTTACAACAGTGACTTCTTTTTCTGAAATGTTTTTCCAACTGATATGGCCATCCTAATTAAAGCACCTCAGTGCTGGAAGATACCAGAGCTCATCACACAGCTCCACAAAAATAGCCTTTCTCACAGGGAAGCGGAGGGCCATTTCTCTGCCTCTCAGGCTGCAGTCCCTCCGTGCTGTACACGCTGTCCTGCAGCAACAGA
This sequence comes from Toxostoma redivivum, assembly GCA_013397375.1. Lineage (NCBI taxonomy): Eukaryota > Metazoa > Chordata > Aves > Passeriformes > Mimidae > Toxostoma > Toxostoma redivivum. Next base: position 228,497 of record VXBI01004262.1, read on the forward strand.
ACTGGCGGGCGTGCAGCCGGCCAGCAGTCACCGTATCACGTAACAAGCACCTCTCCTGTGCAGTGTTTGTTAGCAACACCCAGCACGAGCAGACCCAGAGGCACACTGCCGCTCTCCAAAGGTCAGAAATCACAGCTGAAAGTGTAAAGCGCTGTCTCACACACACTTTCTGATCCTACCGCAAAAACATTGCAGCTGTAAGATAAGTTCATTCACACATGCTGGACCAGTAGGCTGGCATTATTTGGAACAAGCACCAGCTTGAAGCATTTCAGCTGCATGTGTTGCAGTTATATGTGTGCCTCAGCCAAAACCTGCAAACAGATTCTAGAAAAAGAGCAGGATTTCCCACTGCACCCTGAAAATCATTCCTTCAGGTGGCTCAACTCACCTATTTTATGCCCTAAACCAGCCAGGACTCAACCAACAAGACCAAAGCGACAGCATAAGCACAGCTCACCAGGGCTGATCTATGTGTCCTATGAAAGAGATGGCTTGATAGAGTCCTGACCATGTATTCTACTCTGTTTACTTAACACGTGACTTAGTCCTTAGAGCTACTCTACTCTGTCTGATTGCAAACTGTCACAGTCATTATGAGAGCTATGGTTTTCTTAGAGGTTTCTTTTTAAGTAAAAGTTCCACAGTGCTCCCTGATATAGTGTAACAGGCTCAGCCATAAAATGCAGTCAAAACCCAAAGATACAGAAGCTTTTAATTGCCCTTCTCTCAGTCCTCATATCAGATCTTCCTAATTCTTGGCAGAACAGGTAAAGTTTGGTCTCAAAGTAACCACAACCAGTCTTCTTCAACCCATGCAAAGCAAGGGACAAGAACCCCCATCTAGAAGGTATCCAGCTTTGTTTTCACTCACTTTTTATAGCATCACATAAAGCCATTAGCAATGCCACAAACCATCAAAACACCAAACAGTAAACAAGGCATTGCCAGAACAATTATAAAGTAGGCTCTTGAACAAACACAGTTTAATAAGCATTCCGTAACAAATTCAAACAATATTTTCAGTCATGCAATGAAAGAGAGCCCAACTCTTTCTCTAGGTAGCACTAACATAACACATGTATGAAAAAGGTAGGCAAAAAAAAAGAAACACAAAATATAGCAGAAATCAGACTGCTTGCTGCAGCCGGAAACAGACACAGAAGGCAGAAACTGACTGCATGCTCATTTAATTGAGATAGCTGGAATAAAATGTGATGGTTCTTTCAGTCTTTTTCTTCTGTCCTACAGGCTGTACTTCATGGTCAGACTATCCACAAACTCCAACAGGCATAAAGGGAGTTTTTGGCTATACCAATAAGGTTGTAGAGATAGACTGTATATGGATTAAACCCCAAAACCTTTTCATATTGGTCAGGCACAAAGATATCTGTTCACAAAACTGACACACATACAACTTCTACCCAACCATCAATGCATCTCAGAGATTTACTGCAATATAGAGTTTTACTGAGCCAGTTTTCTCTTGAGGCAGTAAAAACTCAAATTCTATTTAAATGCTTGAATGCTGTAACATTATTGTTGTTATTAATAACCGCTTTCCAACTTCTCCTCAGAGTTGTCTGTTAACTACTGGCTTTATTTTGTATAAAATTACTGTTGTGCATCCAAAATAGTATTTCATGTTTGGACTGACCACTTACAAAGTTTGAGGACCGTAATGGCTTTGTGACAGTATTTAAACAACTTTTAAAGTTCTAAATATTAATCATCTCCATCTCTGTTAATGTCTTATTTAAACGCAACTGATTATTTGTATTTATTTTTTCATATATCACCTTTGTTCTAGGATTACAAGCAATGAGCTTATTAAGTGATCAGTGTCAGCAATCTGCTGCCTTAATGAGCACAAAGCTAGCAAAGCGTCCTTGCTTTGCACATTCTGAGCTCAGTTTCACACATTTGAACCCATCCTCAGTAGTCATTCTGCGCCTGATGCACAGGCTGAGCAGGTCTAGCACTGTAATACACTATTGCTCTGAGTCTCACTAAATGGCTACAGAAAAGGAGAAACGGGGAAGCATAAATCATTCCACACCAACAGAATGGGTGCTGTCTTTATTCTCTTAATGTAGAGAGGTTAAAATTTTCTGCTATATTTACCAGAGTTTCATATCCTCTCACCAGCAGTCACTATGCAGAGCTTTTTGTCTCCACCACCTCTCCAGCGTTCTCCACGCAGCCCTGTATCACTTTCCCCCACAGGACCACGATCCCACACGGTGGATGCCTTCCACAAAACCTAACTGCTAAATGGGCACAGCAGGACAAAAGACTGTGTTGCAGAATGTGTCACTACAAATATGAGTACTTTTGTAACTCCGACTTATAGAGCTGAACATAATTTAGTAGGCATGGGTGTTGGCATTGCGGTCTGGATCTCTTGGCAAGTCAAAAGACAAACATAAATGGCTTAAGTTAGCATGGTAAGCATGAATAACATGGCAGATGGAATTTTAAAACTCAGAAACACTTGATTACTTGCGTAGCCCTTCAGCTACTGAGTACATGGTAACAAAGTGGGGCAATATTACATCTGAAAAGTTACTCTGACCCAACCGTCTGTGCACATGCATGCACCACCAATTGTGCTTTCAGAAAGTTATTCCTTCAGTAAGAGTAATTTTAATTGTCTTTTACATCCTTACAACATTGTACATCTGAAATGTCCAGCAGCAAGGTACATTATACTGTCCAAGTGAGACATTAAGTTCCACCCTGTAGCAAGTCACCCTGTTACTGTGAAGCGTCTTTGAAGTTTATACTAATTAATAATGAAGAAAATAATTAATTTTAGTGATTACGGTATTTTCAACAGAATACATGCTTACTAAAGTTCAATAAAATATGTGCTTAAATGTAACAATAATCCGCAGTACATGTGATATGGACAACATTCATCTCTGTCAGAAAACATCCTTTCCAATTTTCTGGGAAAAATTGTTTCTCATAACTGAAAACCAGCTCTTTGGTAAGAGGATGCTTATTCCATCTCTCATGAACTAAAATGATGTGTAAACAAACACCCACCTCATACAAAGATTTAAACTAGGATTCACATACGGTAAAGAAAGATCTCCCTTGTGATAAACAATTTGAGCACAAAGTGTTCCTTCAAGTCCTGACATAAATCTGTTCCTGCCAAGCTAGTATCTCATTGCATCAGCCTTTCACCTTTGCCACACCTCCCTCCCTGTTTTCCTCATACTGCCCTCTCCCCAGAATTACTACCTCAGCTCCACTGGGCCAAAGAATTGTCTTTCCATCAGACAAGTATTTGGTAACAAGGTAAGAAAAACCCTTTATTTAAAAGAAACCTGACCTTCTAGCTAACCTATCATTGAAGGACTCCCCTGTAGACTGAGTAGACTCATTACACTGCTGGTAACCTTGCCCTTTCTTACCCCACCAGCTTTCTCCCCTCTTCTTGTTATTCCTATAATATTTATTAATCTACAATGCTTTCGAAATGTTTTGACACGTACTTTAAGATTGCGAGATCTTCAACTGGGCTGAATGCAAGCAAGTGCTGTCGTGTCTGATAAAGCACATATTTTTCAATAAGAGAAAAAAACCCAAAGCATCTCTGCCTACATTTCTTTCTCAATGACAAATATTCACAACTTCTACTTTATTAACAGAAATCCGGTATTTCAAATAAGATACGTGATGTTATATTTGTTCAGTTCAATGGTCCTTTCAATAGCGCAAGATAAAACACAATATCTGCAGCAAAAGTTTCATTTAGCAGGGGCAAGGCCTAGCTCCAGTTAATATAAGCATATGACATGTACATACAGTTAGGTAAAAGAGACCCTGTAAGTGGAAGTTATACTCTAAAAGGACCACTATATACTCATACTTCCGCAGTCTCTAGTTCATGAAAAGGAACGGTACCAATCTGTAAACAGGAGATTTGCCTTCAGAGGTTTTGATCATTCTTTATTGGAGGAGGGCACAAGAGGTCATATACAGTATTATATGCTTTACATACATACTGTATTACTTCAGTTTGCAAAGATGTTTAGAACTGAGCTCTATAGATTTCCCCAACACAGCCAGTGTGGCACAGACACCTGCATACTCTCTGGGAGCAGTGCCTTGGGCTGCCTCTACAGAACCCTTGATTTTTTACACTTGAATGGTGCTACACTGTGCTGAGCAAATACATCAAGACCAGGAGAGGAAACAGCCCATGGTAATGAAAACAATGACTGATCATACTCAGAGAATTTAAAAATATTTGGTGGGTATCTGTAATTTCTCTATATATTAGTGTAAGTTTCAGCAGTTATAGTCACATATTTGATAAAAGTACCACTACCACTTACTGGCAATGTTAGAAATTACTCCTCAGAAGGACTGCAAGCTGTCTTGTTTGTCAATCCTTTATAACTATTAGAACATGCTAGCATCATGAATTAACACGACAAGTAGCAATTCTAGTAATGCAAGACTAAGATGAGGTGGAGATGAAAGACACCACATTCCTATTCAAGCAGCTTAAGCTGTCTGAATAACTTTCAGTAATACTTACACTTATCACTCAGAGCCACAAGACATCTCAATTGTAATGTACTTTAATCTCAATATTTAAAATAGCATTTTTTAAATAAATACCAGCATTTAAATATGTCTTACCAAATCTCCTTAAATTGATTCTATGTTCAACTACATTTCCATTGCTGGTGTGAGCAACCAAGTGTATGTTATAGTTAAGAATCTTTCGGATTTAAGCTAAAAAGATCTTGACAAATAACTTCAGTTTTTCATATCAGTAAGCACTTGCTTAAAACATTAATAAAATTGGATCCAAATGAAGTGGTGGGCTACAGTTTTTTAATTGCTTCATTCTTACTTCTGACTTAATCATGACCATAAGGATGACCAGGTGTGGGTCTTTTGCAGTTGCTACACAAAAAGAAAAGCTAAACTGTGACTGGGCACCATAAAGGTAATAATACGCTATACGCTAAACAAAATACACTGTACTGAAAATATGAGTAACTAATTCACATCCACTCACTTGATCTCTAGTGTTAGTCCTGTGAGAGCTTGCAACAAGTTTTACTGAAGACCTTACTGTGATAAAGCACTAATTACTCCTCTGCTATATAACTTCTCTGTTTGCACACTTCTGCTCAGAACGCTTGCAGTATTTGTTTTTCAAAACATTCTCTGGGGTTTTTTTATCCTATGCAATAGTTGCAGCACACCACACAATAAGAAACAAAATTATGGACAAATAGCATTTAAGGAAAAAAAAAAAAGGTGGAATTGCAGAGACTGTATAAACTGGAATAAACCATACAGAAGGAAAATTCTGATTAGGTCTATTGTGGGGGGAGGAAGATTGCGACGCTGGCAGCTAAACGACCATTCTTGCTCTGCTTTTTAAATCCAAGTCCACACAGAAATGAGGGTGTCTCTGAAGAAAACTGTTTCTCCAGATCTCCGAGGCTAGGCTTCTCTTCCCTCGGCACCCCGTCCATCACCCACAGCACGGGACGTGACAGGAATTCTCGCCCCCCGCCCGGCGTCCCAGCCCCGGCCAGAGCGGACGCCGCGGTCCCGGCCCGGCTCCGGCGCCGCGCTGCCCACAGC
>VXBI01004263.1:0-17603 GCA_013397375.1 Toxostoma redivivum
ATTATTATCCAGTAATGTGTTCATTAATGGATATTTCAGAGGATCCTTGGCCATCCTCGAGCAGGGAGAAGTTTTATTCCCCCCAGAGCTCCTTGGTGGGTGATGGTTTTGTGCTGGGTGTTTTCAGCAGCCCTTGTGCTGTCTGTGTTTAATTCCCACCAACACCGACCCCCGTTAATTGCATCTCTTAATTGGGCTCCTATGGCAGGGCAGAGCAGTTCCCAGGGAGATCCCATCCCCTGAGCTCTTTGTTTTTATCAAACACCCCCAAAGTGTGATCCCATCTCCTGAGCTCTTTGTTTTTATCAAACTCCCCCAAAATGTTTCCCCATCCCCTGAACTCGCTGTTCTGTTTTCATTAAACACCCCCAAAATGTGATCCCATCCCCTGATCTTGTGTTCCCCTGTTTTTATTAACGCCCCCAAAATGTGATCCCATTCCTTGAACTAATTTTTCCCATTTTTATCAAACACCCCCAAAATGTTCCCCACCCCTGAGCTCCCTTTTCTCCAGTTTTTATCAAACACCCCCAAAGTGAGATCCCATCCCCTGATCTTGTGTTCCCTGTTTTTATTAACCCCCCAAAATGTTCCCCATCCCCTGAACTCACTGTTCTGTTTTTATCAAACACCCCCAAAATGTGATCCCATCCCCTGAACTCACTGTTCCTGTTTTTATCAAACTCCCCCAAAATGTTTCCCCATCCCCTGAGCTCATTTTTCCCATTTTTCCTCAAACACCCCCAAAGTGACATCCCCATCCCCTGAGCTCTTTGTTTGTTTTTTTTTCAGAGCTCATTCCTGGTGTAATTTCTGACTTTTCCATTGTAAGTATTTATTTGACCAAAATCTCTTGAGCAGATTTTGGCAGAACATTTCCCTCCAGGCTGTTCCCATGGATCAGGCAGGCAAGGCTCTGCTTTAATGCTGAGCTTTAGGTTAGGCCACACTTCTGAGGGGTTCTAGAGGCTCCCATGAACATTTTAATCAGCTCCAAGTCGGTTTTAGTGAGCTTTGGGAGGGGACAGATGAGCGTGGCTGGCAGGGCGAGCAGTGCTGACTCCAAAATTCCCATTTAGCTGCAATTCCAGCCTTTAAACACCTCACAGGATGGAAATGAGGGCTGCAATCATAACAGCAGTAAAGCTGAGAAATTTCTCATCTGTTTTACTGGGCTGCTCTAATTAGTCTGGGCCTCTGTGGCTGCTGATGGACAGAGCAGGGCAGGCCCAGCCCCGGCACTGCAGCCAAGAATTGGGATTGCAACCCCAGTTATTGGGATTTCACTGATGGCCATGGTTGGATCCCAAAAATCTGGAGTTTTGGAGCTTTCTGTGCTTGCAGGCACAGCCCCCCTGGAAAACACTGCTCTGGAGCTGAGACCTTGGAGAAGGTTGGGAATAAATTAAAAATCACAAATGTGTAGTGGGTTAGATGTGTGTATTTTCACTGGGTGATGGGTTTTAAATTTGAAGTTTTTATAGCTTAGTAGTAGTTATGGGACAAGATGGAAAATTTTGGGTGGTGTCTTTTTCTTTGTTCATTTTCTTCTTCTGTCTTCTTCACAAAACTCAGGTAGCAGTTTTTAGTTAGTCAGTCAAAATGTCACTCTAAGGGTTGTAGAAATCTATTATTAGGTCAAAAGCACAAATAATATAAATATTAAACTTTTATTAGGTTGTTTAACTTTAAAATACCTTAAAAAAGGCTCAATGAGAGCCGTTTTTTCCCACTTCTAGCAAAAAGCTAGAGGTGCTGTTGTACTGTCTGTAATTTTCAATAAAATATAATAAACATCCAAACACAAAAATCGTCTCAATCGCCTTTCTAATAATCCTGGCTCTGTGAGAAAACAAACAAGACCAACAACAAAGCACTAAAGCCCAGCCTACAGCCCCACAGGCTGGGTTTGGGCTGGGATGGGGATGGAGCAGCTGCTGGGGAAGGGCTGGGAGCTGGGATGGGCTCGGCAAGAACACTTGGAGTCCATAAAAAGTCAATAAAACTCAATAAAAAGTCAATAAATTCAATAAAAAGGGGGCACTTGGTTGGGATCGGGTCAGTGCTTGGTCCTGCTCCCAGGTTTTGCTGCTGGTGTCGGGTTTAAGGTCCAGCAAACGCTGCTTGGTCCTGGCTTGGAGTGCAGAGCTCAGATTTTGGGCAGTAATGAGATTTTTTTTTTTTTGTCACCCTCCAGAGCGGGGCTGGGCGTTCCCTGGGCACTGGGGGGGTTTCCCAGGTGAGTTTGGGGCTCCTGGGAGGGGAATTCTGAATCTGGGTTAAGAAATTTGGCCCCCCCAGCTTTTGGAGAAATCACAACAAAATGTTCTCCAGTCCCACGGGGGTTCAGGGAAGAGAATCCTGGGATCATTTCCCAAATCCTCTCAGCATTTTTGGGTGCCCCAGCCTGTGGCTTCCTCCCATCCACCCCTGGCTCCAAACAGGAATTTCCTGGGGTTTGTAAAATCCCTGACATTTCCAGAGGGTGGAATTCCTCAGGGAATTCCCTCAGCATTCCCATCCTCCTGCTGGGCCAGGGCTGCCTTTTAATCCATAAAAGCTGGGGGGGGGATGTGCAAAGCTGCATTTTACAGCGACACAAATCCCTCACCCATTTATCTATTGACACACAGACCCATTAAAAACTGGAGGGAAGTTCTGCAACCTTTAAATCCTGTCACAGCCCTTTGTGTTCTTCTGTTCAGCTTTTTTCTATTTTTTTTTTTGCTGTGCTCGTGTCATCCAGGGTTGGGGATATTTACAGCACCTAAATCAATGTTGAGGACATGCAGAATATTGAGGGATCAACTCTACTTATTCCAAATGCACTTTAATATTTTGACTGCCCGAGCAGAGTTGGGGAAATCGCTGTGCTGGAATGATAATGAGGACTTTAACAGTTTTATGATGGTTGGAGAGAACTTTATGGAAGTTGATAAATCTCATCTTGTAGGTTTCAATTTCTCATTCCCTACAGAGAGATGGGCAGAGTACATTGATACTGCATTTCAAATTGGCCAGATCAGGAGGAACAGCAGCTAAAATCCATTACAACCCAATTACATCCATCAGCTGAAGCTGTGTGCACTCACTCGTGAACATCAGCATTTAATCCATAAAGGGGAACTAATGAGAAATTTGAAAATGGAATCCATGCATCAGTGGCTTTGGAGAGATTTTGCTGGGATTAATGAACTGCCAGAACGTTGTCAACACACAGCGAGCCCATTCTCTGCAGCTTTGTTTACTGACCACGGAGAGATTGCTCTGCTTTGTTCTGCCCATCCCTCAGCCCTGCCTTTGTCCTCTGCTTGTTGCTTTTTTTTTTCCTGCGGGCAGGAAGGGGCGTTTTATCCACTTGAAGGATCAAACACTTGTTCCTTCCCCATCCTTCTCCCGTGGACATCTGGTAGCTTGGCTGCATCTCTGCAGAAATCTCTCCCCCTGCAAGCCGAGGCCACGTGGATAAAACCACGCTGGGCAGCAGAGCAGGGAGGCCAAGATGCCTCAAATATTTTATTTTATTTTTTTTGATGGTGTTGTGCTGCAGGAGGCTCGCTGGGAAATTGTCCCAACACAAACAGACTCTTGATTCTTCAGGCAGAAAATCCAATCTTTTATGTCACAACCTATTTTTAGTTTTCCAAGACCTCATGTTTCACTCTAACTTCCTTGCCACTCAGTTGGGGTTGGGAATTTGGGGTCGGGAATTTGGGGTTGGGAGTTTGGGGCTGCAAGTTTGGGGTTGGTACTTTGGGGTTGAGGAATTTGAGGTTGGGAGTTTGGGGTTGAGAATTTGGGGTTGGGAATTTGGTGTTGGGAGTTTGGGGTTGGGAATTTGGGGTTGGGAGTTTGAGGTTGGGAGCTTGGGGTTGAGGAATTTGAGGTTGGGAGTTTGGGGTTGGCAGTGACCCCTTCCACATCCCTGATGGATTTCTGCACCCAGCTGGGAATTAATAGGTGGGAAAAGTCCATGGAATTCATCAAAGGTGCTAAAGACAGATTTCCTTCTGTTTATTGGAGAAAAAAAAAATAGAAGAAGAAATGTGACTTTTCAAACACCAACCCACCAGGTGCAAATTACAACATCTGCTGCGCTGGCTGGGCAGGAGCCAGGAAGGATCAAACGAGGATTTCTGATGGAAAAAAATCCATTTAAATAGTATTTAAATAAATAAATTCAAATAAATAAATTCCCACTTTGCCCGATGTGGGGGATGCATGGAGGAAAAACAACCCCTCAAAAAGCTGCTCTGAGCCCCAGCCCCTCAAACCCCATCAGTTCAATTCCTTTAAATCAGTTTAATTAAATCAGTTCAATTCCCTTCCCCAGTGATGATTCACCTGTGGGACTGGAGAAGAGAAATCCGATAGAAATCCCAATTTCCTGAGAAAAGAGCAAAGTTTAAACCTTTGCAATAACTTCATCCCCTTCAGCACTGGTGATGAGTCTCCCTTTGAATAATCTGCTCAGTGCCCCTGGCCCCGCATGATTTGTCTCACATCTGGAGCACCTCTGGAAATGCAAATGAGCACCAGCTGCAGCTGCTGTGTTCCCTGGGTTGTCTGGATATTCTCTATTTACCCCAGCCTTTAATCACCAAGTGCTGCAGTTTTTGAGGGGCTCAAGCATTAAACCTTCCCCCTGTTATTCAGAAATATTGTCTCAGGTCAGCTTTGCAGCTGCCATAAATTAATGCCCAATTCCAAGGGCCTGCACAAAGAATTATGGACAATTTCTGGCCTATTTTTAAATCTCAGAGAGCACATAAAGATCTGCAATGTGCCCAGGGCTTTGTGTTTTTAACTCCAGCTGCCTGGATTTTTTTAGTCAAGACTTTGCCAGAACTGTTTTCATTTACAGGCAAAATTCCTGCAGGGAAAAAAAAAAAAAAAGGCTTTTAGAAATTAAAACAAAAGAATAATAAACATTGGTGTTCACTTCTTGCATCCTAACAACCCAATAACCAGGTTTTTAGGGTGAATACCGTTTTATTGTGGAGATTAAATAGATAGAATTTTGATTTTCTATTAAATAAATAGAATTGGATAGAATTTTGCCAGCTAAGGGAGAAAAGGAACTTTTGGGGTGACTTTGGGGGATTTAAACCTCACAGCTCTGCAGCACCACCAGGTTCACCTGTTGCATTATTTAGGAGGATTTAAAACCATGCAAAAAAAAAAAAAATCTCCAGTGCATTGGGGGTGGTGGTTGTGAGCACTGAAAAATTTGGGTAAAGAGAGGAGAGTTCAGCTCCTCCTTGGACTGGGAGCACTGGAGGATTTTCCCTAAAAGTGAAAAATCATCATTTCCATCACCAGTTCTGGGGTGAAAGTGAATTCCTCTGGGATTCAGGACTGTCCTGGTCCTTCACTGGGTGTTCTGAACGTTTCCCTAAAAGTGAAAACCTCATCCTCACTCCCTAATTCTGGGGGAAATTTAAATTCCCTGGGAATTCGGAGGGAATGGAGCTGAGGATGGTCCCGATCCCACACTGGGAGTCCTGAAGGTTTTTCACTAAAACTGAAACCCTCATTTTCATTCTCCAGTTCTGTGGGGAAAGTTAAATTCCTTGGGAATTCAGAGGGAATTGAGCTGAGGGTTGTCCTGGTCCTCCACTAGGAGTCCTGAAGGTTTTCCCTAAAAGTGAAAACCCCATTTTCACTCCCTAAATTTGCAGGAAAGTTAAATTCCCTGGGAATTCGGAGGGAATGGAGCTGAGGGTTGTCCTGATCCCACACTGGGAGTTCTGAAGGTTTTTCCCTAAAACTGAAAACCCCATTTTCACTCCCTAATTCTGGGGGAAATTTAAATTCCCTGGGAATTGGGAGGGAATTGAGGTGAGGGTTGTCCTGCCAGGAGCAGGTGGCACAAAGGCCGAGCTGCAGCTCCCGGGGCTGCTCAGGAACTCAGGAATTCTCTGGAATTCTGTCTCATTAAACCAGACCTTGCCAGGAGCTCACTTATGTAACACCGGCGGTGCCTGCGCAGCCAGAGGAGCCCATTAAATATTTAAACCCCGTCCTTTCCTCAAAAGCAGAACAGCAAAGACGATTTTCCGTGGAATTTAACATTAAACTCCGGCAATTTGTACAGCTGTGCATATAAATAGCTTGCACATCATCTCCGGAGGCAGAGGTCACTGTGCCTCATCCATTTCAATGCTGGAGTTTCATAGCAACAACCTCCCCTCCGCTGGGATTTATCCACAGGGACTTCACAAAAACTGGGAGAAAGCTGTTGGTTTTGGAGAGATGAATGAATGCCAGTTGATTGTAATATTTTGCTTTAATCGCTGTTTTTTTTTTTTCCTCCCCTTCAGAGCCCCTGAGCTGCGGGGACTGGGTGGCACAAAGCTTTTTTTCCAAGGGAAGAAATCCGAACAGACAAGTGGCTGATTCCCCCTTAATGCAATTTGTTCCAGGGCTGATCTCCAGCCCCTGCTTCATTACCTTAGACAAACTCAAACCTGGCTCCCGAGGAGAGAAAGGTTCTTATTTGCAATTAGAGTCCCCCAATTACACAGCACATCTCGAGCTGCAGCTGATGGGAGCTGACTTTTGAAATGCCAGAGCTGTTATTCCCTCAAATAATCAACGTTTGGAAGGGAAGGGCACAGCAGGACTGGGCAAACAAAACACGAGCAGCCTGAGCTCTGAAAGATCTTTAATTTCTTAAATTAAATTGAAGATCCCCCCAGGTCTAAATGCAGATCCCCCAGGCAGGGCTTCATGTGGTGAAAAATGGGACTGGGGGCTTGGTTTGGGGTGGATTGAGGAGATTTAGGGTTTTTTAGGAGCAGGGGTTGAGCCACAATCCCAGAGTGGGAGGATCCCTAAAGATGATCCCAAGCCCAGGCAAGGAGCAGGAATTTCAGCTCCTGCCTCACTGCTGCATCCCTGAACTCCACGAATCCTGAACTTTCAGGGAACAATCCCTTTTTTCTCCATTTCCATCCTGGTTTTTGTGTGGCTGAGCTTCCCAGAGAAATGTGCAGGGCGCGTTTCTCCCCCACTGCCGAGTCCCACGCTCATGTTCCATCTTGGCCCGTTGCAATCCCGTGCATTTGATGTCCTCGTTCATCATTTGGGTGGAAGGATGTTAATTGACTCGCTGCTGATTCCAGGGCCTCCTGCTGAGGGTGAATCAGAGGGAATTGGTTGTTTTTGCTGCCTCTCCAAGGAGTTAATTGAGAAGTTATTCAATTATAGGAAATATCCTTTTATTGCTAATAAGATATTCTGATACGAACAACATCCCCCACTCTGAAATGAAATTATGAGAGACTTGAAGAGGCTTCAGAAATGAGCCTGAGCTGGAAGTGCTGGAATCAATTCCAGCTCCAGAGGACTGAAAGGAGATCGATAAAATTCTTATCAGGGTTTCCTCGCTGTTTCTTGCCTCTCACTTGGGATTGTTTGGACACTGGTGAGAGCTGGTGCAGCTGGATCAGGATAAAAAGCCGCTCTTAATGCAGATTATCAGCCAGGATATCTAAGGCACGGTTAATAGTGCTCTCTATTATCTAATTTGCCAAGATTAGATTTCTCTTTATGCACCGCTTCACCAGCTCATCTCCACCCTGCTATTGGCTGTGGAGGCAGGGAGGGCATCTCCACTAAATAAATATCAATTCTCTCGTTATTAATTTACAAAACAGCAGCACCTGGCAGCCCAAGCTGAGGCAGGGCTGGACCTGGGGAACGTGCAGCTCATCTGGAGTGAAGGACAAACCTTCAGCTGCTTCCTTCAAATCCAGCATGGATCTTTCTGGAATGGAAAGAAGGAATTGCTGGTGCTTGCCAGCAGCTTCTGATTGGTTTTGGCTCCTTGAGTGGTTCAGGTGGTGAGGAAGGAAATGAAAATCAGCCCTGAGGGTTCCTTTAGGGGCCCTGCCCCCTGAAGCAGGTCCTGTTCCCTCCACTGTTCCCATAAAACTCCTCCAGGAGTCCAGGATTGAGCCCAGAGGTGAATTTGGGTTTGCTCATCCTATCCCATCACAGCCCTGTGGAATTAAACCCATCCTATCCCATCCAAAATCCCATATCCCATCCCATCCCATGGATCCCATCCCAAATCCCATCCCAAATCCCATCCCATAGATCCCATCCCATCCCACTGGAACAATGATTTTCCCACCTTTAAACCCAAACACTGCCCAGAGCAATCAATCCAAGGAGCGATTTCTCCACAGCCCAGGGGGAATTTTCCCTTTTGTTCAGGAAAACAAGCAGGAATTCTTATTTACAACGAGGGAAGGCTGCAGTGGGAGGTGATTTGAGCCGATTGATTTCCTGTCCCTGACAGCGCTGTGGGGAGCGTTTCCAGCAGATTGAGCAGCAACAATTTGGTTTCCTCCAGCAATCCAGTGAAAGTTCTGAATGACCCGACCTGAAAAAAAAACCAAAAAAAAACACCCAACAAACAACAGCAGCGACCACGGAAACCTCTGTTAAACCCGGGCTGCAGGGATTAGGAAAGCTCAAAGAATGAGGTTTGGGAATTGCAACCTTTGGGTTGTTTTGGGGGATCAGCGAGGAGGAGGAGGAGATGCAGCTCGCTTGGGATGGAGCTGGGAAAAAATGGAATAAACAGAGTTCTTAAAGGACCCTTTGCTCTGCAAACCTGTTCTGAGCACCAGTCCAGTGTGGAACGATATTCCAGAGGCTGCTCTGCAAACCTGGAGGGGTTTTGGGGAGCAGGAGCAGCTTTGGGGTATTCCAGAACATTCTGGGCTCCCAGAACTGTGAGGTTTAGAGCCTGCCAGAATCTGTGGGGGGTTCTGGAGTGAGGAATCTCCACCCCAAAAACCCAAACTAAAACGGCCCCAAGCTTTAATTTCTTAAATTAAATTGAAGATCCCCCCAGGTCTAAATGCAGATCCCCCAGGCAGGGCTTCATGTGGTGAAAAATGGGACTGGGGGCTTGGTTTGGGGTGGATTGAGGAGATTTAGGGTTTTTTAGGAGCAGGGGTTGAGCCACAATCCCAGAGTGGGAGGATCCCTAAAGATGATCCCAAGCCCAGCCCAGAAAGGACCTGGCACAGTGAACATTTCATTTTCCACGAGCTTCCAGCAGGTTTTAATTAATGATCACTTCCAGCCCGCCACACCGAGGCACAGGTTGCAATTTTAGGGACTTGGAAACTGCATCTCAGCTTCCAAATTTCAAGTGAGGAGCAAGCCCAGGCTCCCTGGAGGGTTTTTATTGCTGCCCTGGCTGAAGGAGCAGCTCCTGTTTAGCACTTTTTGTTTACCCTGCAGAGTACAGCAGCATAATTGAAATTAATCTTGGCCTTAAAGAGGAGCTTGTTCCTCCCTGCTGCTCTGAGTTAGCATAAAATGACATTTTAAAGCTGTGCCCGTGTGGGGGTGAAGCTTTTTTACACCCAGCTGTAAAGGATGGCCGGGATTCCCCTGACAGCTCCTGTTGGGCTGCAGAGCACTCAGCACAAAGTGCTTTGTAATAAGGTCAGGAATGCTGGAAATTCCCGGGATCTCAGCTCTGGGAGCTGAAACACAGGGTTTCACTTCATTAAATGTGAGAAGCCACAAGTGGCATAAATCACATTAAATCACCAGGGCCTCCCTGGGGGATCCTGGAGCAGCATCCTGGGAATGGCACAGGGAATTCAGCTCCTCCCAAAGCCCCCAGAGCCGCTGGAGAAAAGGGGAAAATCAGCTTCATTTTTTTTTTAATTGGCCATCACTGTGGCCTTGAGCAGAGCAAATTCCCCATCCTTTGTAATCCTCATTCCTGGCGTTATTTTGGCTGTGGTGGGAGGAGCAAGAGCAGAATTCCCAGGGTTTTAAAGCCAGAAGTAACTAAAAACCTACAGGGCTTCCTGAAATAAATCTGTCTATTATTATATTTATAATATATTTGTTCAGTGTGGGCCATTTGATTCAGAGTTGTCCCAATGATCCTTCTGGGCCTCTTCTAACTCAGAATATTCTGTGGATATTTATCCTACAGAAACTACCTGGGCTCAAATATCTCCTGGATAATCTACCAGGGCTCAGATTTCCCAAAGCAATAAAGGCACAGGATTAAATATCTCCATTAAAAAAAACACCAACAAAAAAGGAGGCAAGTTCTATTTTGGATCAGATTTTATCTAAATTCACTGTTCACTTCTTCCTGCTCCTTGTTCAGCTGCTATCACATTTCTGTGCTGCTTCAAGAGTGTTATCAAGCCATCCCATAACTGCTTTGTGAGGAGCCAAATCTGCTTTTGATGAGCTGAGACTTGAAAGGGAGCGGAACAGCAGATTTGGGGAACAGCTCCCATCCGTTAATTGTCGTGGCTTTAATAATCAGAGCAATTCTGATCGGTTATTTTGGGTTTTGTTTGGAATTGGGACCCGCTCTGAGCAATCCAAGCCATGATTTGGGCTCATAAATCAGGGGTGGTTGGAGCAGGGGGAGCAGGTAATGGGATTGCTCAGGTTTTGCTGACTTCAATAATAAAAGCTGCCACCCCAAAGGAAGGAGAAGCATTCAGTGTGCAAAGGGAATAAAAAAATATGAACTCATCCTGCCTAATGGCTCTGAGAAGTAATAGAAAGATATGCATAGATTATTTTGAGTCTTAAGAAAAGAGGAATGCATCCAATTTGCATTAAATGTTCCTGGTAGTCTTAGGGGGAAGAGATTTCCTTGGAAACACAGGGATCATTACAGGGAGCGCAGGTTTTGTCCTTGAGTGAAGTTTCCTTGGATCCCATTAAAGCTCGGCTCTGCTGGGCTTGGCTGGTGATCCAAACACCCAGAGCTGCGTTTTGTGAGGGGCTCTGCTCCAGGAAAGGGGAATGAGGGGTGGGAGCAGGTTCCAGTGGGAGGGAGAAGCAGGAGCCACCTCTTCCCTTTGGAGCTCCCTGAGCTGGGCCCTGCAGGATGGCCCAGGCTGTCCCCACAGCCTCTGGGGAGGAAAAACTGGGATTGAGCCCTGGGACCCGAGACTGGAACTGGGATCTCACCCAGCTCCTGAATCCCCTCTGATCTCCTGGGAAAGAGCAGTTCCAGGTGTGGAATCAGAGATGCTGCAGGGCAGGAGCCTGTGCAGGGTGTGCAGCCCATCCTCCCAAAAATCCAAACCCAGTCCTGTATCCCATCCTCCCAAAATCCAGACTCAGCCTTGCTAAATCCTGCATCCCATCCTCCCAAAATCCAAACCCAGCATTGCTAAATCCTGCATCCCATCCTCCCAAAAATCCAGACCCAGCATTGCTAAATCCTGCATCCCATCCTCCCAAAAATCCAGACCCAGCATTGCTAAATCCTGCATCCCATCCTCCCAAAAATCCAGACCCAGCATTGCTAAATCCTGCATCCCATCCTCCCAAAAATCCAAACCCAGCATTGCTAAATCCTGCATCCCATCCTCCCAAAAATCCAAACCCAGCATTGCTAAATCCTGCATCCCATCCTCCCAAAAATCCAAACCCAGCATTGCTAAATCCTGCATCCCATCCTCCCAAAAATCCAAACCCAGCATTGCTAAATCCTGCATCCCATCCTCCCAAAAATCCAAACCCAGCATTGCTAAATCCTGCATCCCATCCTCCCAAAAATCCAAACCCAGCATTGCTAAATCCTGCATCCCATCCTCCCAAAAATCCAAACCCAGCATTGCTAAATCCTGCATCCCATCCTCCCAAAAATCCAAACCCAGCATTGCTAAATCCTGCATCCCATCCTCCCAAAAATCCAAACCCAGCATTGCTAAATCCTGCATCCCATCCTCCCAAAAATCCAAACCCAGCATTGCTAAATCCTGCATCCCATCCTCCCAAAAATCCAAACCCAGCATTGCTAAATCCTGCATCCCATCCTCCCAAAAATCCAAACCCAGCATTGCTAAATCCTGCATCCCATCCTCCCAAAAATCCAAACCCAGCATTGCTAAATCCTGCATCCCATCCTCCCAAAAATCCAAACCCAGCATTGCTAAATCCTGCATCCCATCCTCCCAAAAATCCAAACCCAGCCCTGTATCCCATCCTCCCAAAAATCCAAACCCCGCCTTGCTAAATCCTGCATCCTGTCCTTTCAAAGATTCAGACCCAGCCCTGCATTCCCATCCTCCCAAAATCCAGACCCAGCCTGTGCAGAGTGTGCATTTCATCCTTCCCCAAAATCTTGCCCAGCTGTGCATCCCATCATTCCCAAAATCCAGATCCAAACCCAGCCCTGCATCACATCATTCCCAAAAATCCAAACCCAGCCCTGCATCACATCCCTCCCAAAAATCCAGATATAGCCCTGCATTCCCATCCTTCCCACAGATCCAGCCCCAGCCCTGCGTTCCCATCCTTCCCCAAATTCCCCTCCCAGCCCCTTTTCCATCTCCTGTCACTCTCCCCACCCCGCAGCCTCCCTGATGTTCATTTGCTAATTACCCTCTCCATGTTGGTTGTTTTATTTCTAGATTATTATTATTATTATTATTATTATTATTATTATTATTATTACTCTTACAATCATTTACCAGGGAAGTTTCCTCCCTCCTCCTCCTTGCCCAAACACAAACACATTTTTATCAACACGGCCGACATGATTGCACTTGTGCTGTTATGTTTTATTTATTTCCATATAGGTTTGATTCTGTTGCAGTTTCTCATTTCTGCCTGATGCATTATTCATGATTTATACAATATTGGAGCTCGTGTAGGACACCCTCAGTTTATTGGCTCTGCTCTGCTTTCCTGGGTGTATAAAAATAAAACATGGCAAGCTCCTTCTCCCTCCACGTTCTGCTGTTTGCAGGGAAACAATAGCAATAACAGCAGGTTAAAATCATTATTAATTCCACTTTTAACACCTTGGGAGCCGAAACAGAATTGAAATTAATGATTATTTTAGTTATTGGTGTGTATTGAATCCTCATCAATGCTTTAAAGCCAAATTCTGAGATCTAGAAAGTCAAAAGGAGGTTTAAGTCACTCTGAGGTTGTTTGGGAATTTTTTCCTAATTCGATTTTTCAGCCCCAAATGCTCCAGATGAGCTGAGAGTTTTCAGACGCTTTTCTCTCCCATCTCCAGTTCTACCGAGCTGTCCTTGAGCTCTCAGCAGGTAAAATTATAAATCCCAGATTATTATAAATTATAAATGATAAATCCCAGCCCAGAGCAGGGATTGGTGATGGGTTTGATTTGTTTCCTCATGGAATTTATCACCTAACCCCATGTAACTTATTATATATATAAATATATAATATAACTTAAACGTTTGCAAAATATTAAAAGAGAGACTATATCAACTTCTACAGAAGTAACTAATACTAATACTAATACTAATTGTGTAGCTAATTAACCATAGTAATAATAACCCAGATAATATACCTGTGGAGTATCTTATCTTTATGATAACATTAAAGAAAAAGCAAGAAAATAAACATAAAAAAATACAAAAAAAATTGCCACTAACCCTTGGGTTATCAAAAACTGCCTTGTGAAGACATACAATATATAAATTTAATCCAGAGTACGACATTTAAAAGGATAAATTAAAAGTTGTGTCCGGATCAGCAGCGTTGGAGCTGGAAATTCAAATTCCCAAATAAAGATCTGAACTCCAGTTTGGGCACATCCCAGTGATTATTTGGCCATTAACTTCAGCAAACACAAGAATGTGAAGAGAAAAGAAAGGAGATCTGTAATTTCTCCATTATTTAGCTTTGTTTTAAATGGAACGCTCAGAAAGATGTATATCATTTCAATTTTACTTCCAGAGGCTTTTATGTAAATTAATTGTGTTAGAGAATTGGCAGGAACATTTATTCAATTTCCAACAGCCGTGATTATGAGCTTTACATTAATATAACAACAATTTACCAGTGCCTGATAGATGGGACACAACCATGTAATTATCAGCAGTGAGCCACTTTCTTCAGTGCTAATTAGTTCCAGAAGCAAACATCGTTTGCTGGGACTAATTGTGGGACTAATTGTGGGCGTGCAGCTGGAGCGAGGTGAGCCCGCGCCCCTTCAGGTGCTGCTTTGGCCTTTTTTTTTTTTTTTTGGTTGGTTTTTTTTTTTTTTTTTTTTCTTTTTTTTCCTTTTTTTCTTTTTTTTTTGTTTATTTATTTTTCTTAAGAACCAAAAAAAATCCATCACTTTTTTAAAGGGTTGGTTTGNTTTTTTTCCTGTTTTTTTGCTATTTTCTGTTGTTTATTTCCTTTTTTTGCTATTTTTTGCTGGGTTTTGCTTGTCTTTTCTGTTTTTTGCTGGTTCTTGCTGGTTTTTGTTAGTTTTTACTGGTTTTTTGCTTTTTTTTGCTGCTTTTGCTGTTTTTTGCTTTTTGCCGTTTTTTGCCGGTTTTTGCCTTTTTTGCCGTTTTTTATGCCTTTTTTGCCGTTTTTTGCCGTTTTTTATGCCTTTTTTGCCGTTTTCTGCTTTTCGCCATTTTTTGCCTTTTTTGCCGTTTTTTGCCTTTTTTTGCTGCTTTTTGCCTTTTTTTGCTTTTTTGCTGCTTTTTGCTTTTTTTACTGTTTTTTCCTGTTTTTTTCCCGGTTTTTTTGCTGCTTTTCGCTGTTTTTTGCCATTTTTGCTGGTTTGCAGACGGGTCTCTCAGGACAGCTCAGAGTATCTGACATTAATTATCCCCAGGAATAATAAATAACGAGCTGCAGGATTCAACCCCTCTCCATCCCCACCTTGGGAAAACCGCACCAGGTATGACCCCGAGTGCCTCTGTCCAACTCTGTTCACTTCTGTCCCCGCACTGTAAATTGCATTTTTCTGCTTTTATTGCCCAGATCCTCCTCAGAAATCCTCCCCTCATTAGCACAAACCCAATTAGCGAGCGCTCCAATTGGATCTGAGCAATTGGCCCAGCGCTAATTGCTCGAGGGTGACTTCCAGGATTTATCAGGATCACACCCAGGCAGCTCTAATGCATTTAGCGGGGGCTTTATTGCATTTATTGAGCCCCCAGCCTGGTGCAGCCTCTCACAAATGCGGTTTGGGAATTCGGCAGGTCCTGGCAGGTGAATTCCTGCCTCGTGGAGCTCCTGGTTCCTGTCAGGGCTGGCATTCCCTGGTCTCTGCAGGGCTCTGGGGCTCCACACACCCCCTGCTCTGGGATTCCTGGGGAACTGGGATTTTCCCTCCCTTGGGGTGAGGTGGGGCTGGTCTAGCAGGAAAAGTTTCTGTAACTCCTGAGGAACTTGAGATTTTTCCATCCCTTGAGGCCAGCTGATCTGGAAGGAAAATTTTCTGTAATTCCTGTGGAACCTGAGATTTTCCATCCCTTGAGGTGAGGGCTGGCAGGAAAATTTTGGTAATTCCTGAGGAACATGAGATTTTCCATCCCTTGGGGTGAGGTGGGGCTGGTCTAGCAGGAAAAGTTTCTGTAACTCCTGAGGAACTTGAGATTTTTCCATCCCTTGAGGCCAGCTGATCTGGAAGGAAAAATTTCTGTAATTCCTGTAGAATCTGAGTTTTTCCATCCCTTGATGCAAGGGCTGGCAGGAAAATTCCTGTAATTCCTGAGGAACCTGAGATTCTCTGTCCTTTGGGGTGAGGTACAGCTGATCTGGCAAGAAAAGTTTCTGTAATTCCTGAGGAGCTGAGATTTTCCATCCCTTGATGGAGGTGAGGTGCGCAGCTGATTTGGGGGATTTTCAGCCCTTTTGGATGGGGACACCTAATGGGTTCTTTTAAAAGCACTCAGACACTCTGGAAATGCAGGTTTTATCTGGGGAACATGAAATCCATGTCATCCATCAGGTCCAGGCTGGGAGGGAAATCCTTCCTGCCTGTTCCCAGCTGCCCAGAAAATCCCAGCTCCTTTCAATTCCAGCCCAGCAAATCCCAGCTCAGTTCCAGCCCAGCAAATCCCAGCTGCAGTTCCAGCCTGGTGGGGTTTAGTTCACAAGTGCACTCAAGGAATGGGAATTAATGCTCGACCCTGGGCAGGCAGAATCTGGAGTTATTTCACTATAATTTCACTAATTTCACTATAATAGACCATAATAATCAGACATAATTATGAACCTTGCATTATTATAAAAATTACCCTCGCTGAAGCAAACTTTGCTCTGCATTTTAAGGATTTGCCTTTTTATTTTCAAGTGCTTGTCCTTTTCCCCGAGTGAATGCAATTTATAGCTCTCCTTGACCTTTAGATAACAGCGAGTGCTGTTATTTTTTTGCTCTATTAATCCTCTTATCTTTCTGCCTGTGAACTATTGTTCACCCCATATTGGCCACTGGTACAAATTGTGCCCTGAAATCCAAATATACACACACAAAAAAAGAAGAGAGGACAGAGCAAATGATGGCAGGAATGGATTCAATAATTTCCATGATGATAACTTGGGCAGGTTCAGTTTCTGAATCCCAAGGAGGAGCAGAACCCTCCAGGTTGTGCTTGAAGTCACTGGGAGAGAGAGAAGTCAGCAGCACCAGCCTGATTTCATATTCTCTGTGCTCTCCATGTATTTACAGATTTTTCTCTTTTAATTTTCCTTAGAAAGCCGCCCTAGTGAGGCTGCACGAGGAATTTTTCTGAGCAGCCTGGGCCTGATGATCAGTGCTGCCCACGGAGAATTCCCTCGGGTGCTGCCTCCTCTTTGCTTTCCAATAAATATTTCTATTTATTGCTGTGTTAGGAGAAGCCTCACTGCACTGAGGTTTTCCCTCAAAGCCAGGAAATCTCCAGTGAGATTTAAGCAGTGCAGTGAAGAGGAAAACCTCACTGGCTGAGGTGAAACGCAGAAACCTTTGGAGTGATGAATAAAACTTCCAGAATTTTCCAGTTTTGGGGTTTTCACCTCTTGGAAGGGTCAAGCTGGAGGCTGAAAATGAAAAGTAAAAAATAAAAGTGAACGTTCAGCCCTTGCTCTGCTCGCAGCCCTGGCAGGAATTCTTGGCTCATCCCTCACTGCAGGTCAGTGAGGATTAATTAAAGTTGTATAAAGCTGAAGGAGTGCCCAAGGTAAAGATCAAACCCCTCAGAACTGCTCTGAGGAGCCTCTGGAGCTCAGCTCTGGGGGCTGGAAACTCCTGGAAGCACGGGAGAGGGGAGAAGCCAGGCACGGGAACGTTTTGTTTCTGCTCTTCCCAAACAGCCCCAGAGTTTTATTTAGAGTGGGATTGAGTCAGCAAAGCAGCGAATTCCCGCTCTGCAGGGCTGGGGAGGAGAGCAGAGCCTGGGGCTGCCACAGCCCCCCTGATCCTCGCTTTGTCCCCTTCCAGGGGGATCCAAAGGGATCCAGAGAGATCCAGAGGGAATCCAGAGGGAACCAGTGAGATCCAAAGGGATCCAGAGGGACCCAGAGGAATCCAGAGAGACCCAAAGGGATTCAAAGGGATCCAGAGGGATGCAGTGAGATCCAGATGGATCCAGAGGGAATCCAATGAGATCCAGAGGGATCCAAAGGGACCCAGCCCAGGGTTTGTCATTATAAACCCTCCCCTCACTCAGGGTTTGTGGTTATAACCCCACACTCGCTCAGGGTTTGGGGTGATGAGCCCTCTCCTCACTCAGGGTTTGGGGTTATGAACCCCCCACCCCGTTCAGGGTTTGGGGTGATGAGCTCTCCCCTCGCTCAGGGTTTGTGGTTATAACCCCCCCCTCCCCCCGGGGTTTTGGGTA
>VXBI01004263.1:17738-30092 GCA_013397375.1 Toxostoma redivivum
GGGTTGTTGGTTATACCCCCCCCCCTCGCTCAGGGTTTTTGGTTATACCCCCCCCCTCGCTCAGGGTTTGTGGTTATAAGCCCCCCCTCGCTCAGGGTGCTGCCAGCAGCTCCAGCCGCTCTCTCTGCTCTGAACAAACTCTCTCTGCCCTTTGCTTTTCTCATCCCAGACTCGCCCCGGGCGCCGCTTCACCTTCTGCAGGAGCAGCTCTGCCGAGCCTCCCCAGGTGCTGCTACAGAGACATTTCCACACTCCAGCGCCATGAAAGGAGCGGAGCAGGGGCTGCTCCAGGGCAGGACAGGAGGATTGCTGTGCCCAGCCTGCAGGGGACACTCAGGTCAGGCTGTCCTGCCTCAAGTTGGGACCTTTCTGTTTTGTTTCAGCTGGAATTTCCCCCTGCGTGGGGTAAAGAACTGTTGCGAGTTTTTGTTTGGGATTTATTAAAGGAAAGGACAACAGGTTTTGCTCACAGCAAAAGAGAAGCATTTTCTATTTATATGTTTTTATGGTTTTTTATTCTCTTTTCCACCTATGCAAAGGCCTTTTCCCAGGTAAACTCCAGCGGCTGTAATCTCCATTTCTCTTGGAATTTAGGAAGAACAGGAATATTGACAGTTCTGATAGCAGGGGTTCTGCCAGCCCCAGGTGAGGAGGGAGCAGAGCAGATGGAGGAATTTAAAATTCTGTGCAGCACAAAGACCTTGGGAGAAAAAAAAAAAGAAAAAGAAAATCAAAATGCAAACTGACTCCTCCAATGCATCTTCAGGCAGGGAAAATAGGATGCAATTAAGTTCTTCCAGCAAGGCTCCAGTCCCTCTAATGATAAGCTTTAAACGAGCAGCTTAATGAAATGTCACAAGGACAGGGCTGGAACAATCCCCAGGTCCTGGCTGTGAGCAGAGCTGCACCTGATGGAGGCGAAATTACAGGGGGAGATGAAAAGGGAGCGATTGCTTCCCTGTCCCTGCTGGGAATCACTGGGGGTGAAACACAGAGGGGTTTGGTGCTGGAATTTTAAACAGGAACAGCCCCAAAAGCAAAGATTGAGTGACAAGTGGCCAGGCTCCTCACGGGAAATGGGGTTTGCCCATTAGGTTATTGATTAATAATTAATTCCCTTAACTCTGCCCATGATTTTGGCAGCCTTTAGGGTGGGGGAGCTGGGAGATTCCTGGATTTTGGGGGCTGAGAGTTCCCACAGAGCTGCTCCTGGAGGTTCTGGGGTGTTCTTCCTTTCAACAGAGGGGTTTGTGTTTCATGGAGCTCCCTGCTGCAAATCCTTCATTCTGTAGCCCTTGGGTGCTTTGCCATCTTCTCTTTTCCCAAATAATCCAATAATTTAATTTCATCAGGATGCTGAGTCACCTCCAGCCTCTGCTCCCAGAATACCCAGGGGCTCCCTGTTCTCCCCTTTGGGATCAGTGGTGGAAATGAGGAGGAATTTTGGTAAAAGCTCAGCCAGGGAGGGTCAGAGGTGGGTGCTTGGTGCAGCCAGGGCTGACAAAGCAGAGCCATGAAATTCCCAATTTTGGGAGAGCAGGGTGGGCACAGGGCTGGGCTGAATGAAGGATCCCCTCAATCCCTCCTGGATCCCCTAAATCCCTTCTGGATCCCCTCAATCCCTTCTGGATCCCCTAAATCCCTTCTGGATCCCCTCATTTAATTTAATTTCATCAAAACTGAGGTTTTGATGAGTGTGGCTGTTTGGGAAGGAGATTTTGAGTGGACATTTGGCCCATGTGATTTTTTTCTGCTCCCTCCTCTACAGGTCCTGCCAGTCCCAAATTATGATAAAAACAGGTTAAAAAATTTAAAATAATCCAACATGCAGTAAATTGTCCTGGAATACATCAGCAGCTTTGTGGTTTTGCCCTACCTCGGAATAAAATTCTCCCAACACAGCTCCCCCGGGGCAGGAGAGGAACTCTGAATTCATTTCTTTTGACGACCACATCAACCTGCTTTGCACAAAAAAAAAAAAAAAAAAAAAAAAAAAAAAAAAAAAAAAAAAAAACAATTTTAAAAAACAAAAATAAAAAAAAAAAAAAAAAAAAAAAAAAAAAAAAAAAAAAGAAAAAATAAAAACCTATATTTAGAATGCATAATGCAAGCATATCATCTTCTAAACAAGAAAGTAGGACACGTCCTCAGCCAGGATGAAAAGAAAATGGGGGGAAAAAGGAAAAAAAAGAGCCAAGTCTGCATTAGAAAGTGGGAGATGGCTCCCACATAAACGCGGTGTCAGACTGGCAGCTCTTCTCTAATAACAGCCGTGTAAATACAAACACAAACATCCCTCTGCATAAACGCAGCGACAGGGAACAAACAGGGTGACAAAGAAAAGATGGGAAGCGATGAACATTCCCTGCCTGCCTGGCACAGAGCCACGAGCGCGGATTAAAAATTCCTGGGATGCCTCGGGCCGGGCTGGGTGCGGCTCCAGCTGCTCCTGCTCGGCCGCGCTCGGCTCCTGAGCCTCGGGGTCTGCGCTTCCGCAGCGCCAGGGCTGGCCAGGGACGCTGCGGTGGCCATCTGTCCTCAGTGATGGCCATCCCTCCTTCAGTGATGGCCGTCTTGTCCTGATGTCCATCCCTCCTTCAGCAGTGTCCATCTGCCCTCACTGATGTCCATCCTGCCCTCAGTGATGTCCATCCTCTTTCAGTGATGTCCACCCTGTCCTGATGTCCATCCTGCCCTCAGTGGTGTCCATCCTCCCTCAGTGATGGCCATCCCTCCTTCAGCAATGTCCATCCTGTCCTCATGTCCATCCTGTCCTCATGTCCGTCCTCCCTCCGTGATGTCCATCCTGCCCTCAGTGATGGCTATCCTGTCCTGATGTCCATCCTGTCTTCAGTGATGTCCCTCCTGTCCTGATGTCCATCCCCCCTCAGTGATGTCCATCCCTCCTTCAGCAGTGTCTATCCATCCTCAGTGATGTCCATTCTCCCTCCATGATGTCCATCCTGTCCTCAGTGATGTCCATCCTCCCTCAGCAGTGGCCACGCTTCCATCCTTTCTGTGATTCTGTAATAATTCTCTAATTCTGTGATTCTGTAATTCAGTGATTCTCTAATTCTCTAATTCTGTAATTCAGCGATTCTGTGATTTTGTGATTCAGTGATTCTCTAATTCTGTAATTCTGTGATATTAGTTGAGGAACATGAGGAAATTTTGGCATTCAGTGCTGTGGATATTGGTTCAGGAACATGAGGAGATTTTGGAGTTCAGTGCTGTGGATATTATTTCAGGAACATGAGGAGATTTTGGCATTCAGTGCTGTTGGATATTGGTTCAGGAACACGAGGAAATTCTGGCACATCCTCGCCCCAGCTCAGCTCCAGCTGGCCCCACCAACCCCCGGGGCTGCCGGAGCCATTTCCAAATCAGCACATCCTTTAATTCCTCCACCATTTGTTATGCGTGCTGCACTTTGCCATGAATAAATCAGGATTTTCCTCCGCTGGAGCGGAGCAGAACCACACATGGAGGGAGAACAAACTTTAAAAAATCCCCATTTTTGTTCTCCCTCCCACCTGGGCCACGCCAGAGCGGTGCTCCCAGTCCATCTCCCTGTTTGTTTAATTGATTGCATTGCTGTGTCAACCTGCCCACGCAGGAGCCTCAAATATTTGCAGGCTGGGGCTCAGAGGGAGCTGGGCAGGGCTGGGCTCAGCAGAGCTGCTGTGCTCAGCGGGGACAATCCAAACACACCAAATTAATTAGGGTTATGTCCATAAACCCGGCTCAGCTGTGTGCAGGAATGTTCCCTGCTTGTGCTCAAACATGTTGATTAAACAGTGCTGGGGTTTTTTGGAGACTGGATTATTGCAGGGCCTCACCAGGTAAATATTTGCTCTCTGTCAGGAGTTGCTGTTTTCTCCTCTCTGCTTTTCCCTCTGCTGTCACCTCCCATGGGCAGCCACCCCTTCCCAGGGGTGTCAGGAGGCTGAAATTTCTCCTGGAAAAATAGAAAGGGGCTGCTTTGCCTGAAAAATGTGGTTTTCTGCCTCTCAGGGTAAAAATATTCCTCCCTGACACCACAAAATGCCAAATTTTTAATTGGCATGACTTTGATTGCCATTGTTTATGGAGGGAGGGATAATTCCTGATAGGAACCTGCTCCCACTGCTGGCTGCTTTTCCTTTGGGCCTTCCCAGGGCTGCCCCTGCAGATGTTTATCCAGTGGGTTCAGCCCAATTAAACAGTTCATCAGCTGGGAAAACCAGCCCTGGAATAATCCTGATGTCTTTAGTGGGACTAATGTCAGGCTTAAAGTTAATTCAGGAGCATTGTCACTGCTTTCAGGTGGTTTTTAAGTGTTTTTTCACCATTGGTCTGTTAATTCCCCTTGTCTGAACACCAAATGATCATTAGATATTCAGGAATAAATCTAATATAAGCCTGCATTATGCAATAAAACACCCCTGATCACAGGGTCTCTTTCTCCCTTTGCAAGGGGAGATCAGCCATGTACCCACCAGGCATGGAGAGGGTTAAAACCCCAAATATTTGCTTTTGAAGTTGCCCAAAGTTCGGTGAAACCAAGATGACAGCAGCACAACTGGTCTGTCTGCCTGCATTTTCTACAAAGCCTTACAAATCTCACAAGATATATCCACTTCCTTTATTCTTTCCCTTCTTACTCTCCTTTTTTTTTTTTTTTTCTTGTTTGTTTGGTGGGTTTTTTTCCTCTCTTGGTGGTAGCTAAAAGCCATCCCAAAGTCTGAACCAATTTCTCAGTTTCAAAAGGCAGGATAATAAACCTGTCAGCCGTGGCCTGAGCAGGGAGGTTGCTGCTGCTGCTCTGATATTAAAGCTGATTAAGAGCAGAGCTGGTTTTGAGGAGCTCGTGCCTTTCTGAGCCTGTTTTATTCTTGGGGGAGGAATTCCTGTGACCCCGAGTGCTTGGAGCTGGCAGGGGCACTGAGGAGGGAGCAGAGCTCACCTGAGGAGGCTGCTGGGGGCACTTTTAATTTCATTTTATCTCGTCTGGAAGGCACAGGAGGATGTCAGGATGAAAAGCCAGGCAGGGCTCTGTGCTGGGCTTGTCTGAGCAGCTCAGGATTTCTGAGGCAGCTCAGGTGAGGATTTGCAGGGAGCAGCCCGAACCTTTGTGATTCTCCAGCAGAGGCTCTGGGGTTGTGCAGTTCCAATTATTCCAGGGAACCCTGAGCTCTTTCTTCTTCCTGCCCAAGAACTGAATCCTGGAGCAGCTCTGCAGTCTGGGATGTTGGGAGCCAGCAGAGCCTCCTCGTTGCTGTTGGGTGGATGTGACACACAAATACTCTACATTTCAGAAGCTAAAATGCCATTGATCACAACAGCACGCTGGTTTTTATACCCTCTACACAGCTCACACTTTATTCATTGCTTACAATAAATCAACACAATGTTCATTGGTGTAAAACCCATCTCCACCTCTGTTTTTCACAAAATTTTTTAAAAATACTTTTCCCAGCTGCAGGTTTTCTTCTCGCTTGTCTTCTTCTTCTCTTCTTGGTCTCCATACCAATGGCCTTGGTAAAATCCTTTCAGAAATAAATGATGGTGGGACCCACAGCTGGTCTGTGGGTTAGAGAGGGTTGATGAATGAGATTTGTTTTGAGAAGTTTTCTCTGACCAAGAAGAGAAGAGGAGAGATGAAGATAACCAGGGGAAAAAAAAAAAAACCACAGCTATGGAAAGTATTTTGAGAAATGTCCTGGGAAGAACAGAGGTGGAGAACTTTCCAGCAATGACTGCTGTGTTGATTAATTGTGACCAATAAGAAAGTGTAAGCTGTGTAGAGGGTACAAAAGGTGGTGTGATGTTTTAATAAACAGATAATCTGATTAATAAACAGATCTCAGCCTCCTGAAATGCCTTTTGTGTGTCACACAAAATCCCATCCCCAGCACTCCAGGGCTGCCCCTGAAGCTCCAGATTTGCTTTTCCTGGAGTGGTTCCCACACCAAACTCGGCTCAGGGCTGGGAAAAGCCTCTGGGGGTTTGTGCTTCCCTTTGCCTTGTGCCAAGGCTCCGGTCCAGCAGAGCCACGGGAGCTTTGTGGGGCAGCAGGAATGGGGTGAGGAGGGCAGGAAGGGCTCTGAGCATCACTATCACATCTGGAATCACATCACTCTCACATCTGGATTCACATAGCTATCACATGTGGAATCACATCACTATCACATCTGGAATCACATCACCCTCACATCTGGATTCACATTGCCCTCACATCTGGATTCACATTGCCCTCACATCTGTCTGTGCTGGCCTGAGAGCTCCAACACCCACCGAGGGATGCCAGAGCTCGCAGGCTGCCCCAGAAACCCCAGGAAGCCCCGGCCATTCATCATGGGCAGGGCCAGGAACCCCGGGCTCTTGTCTGGGACACCCCCAGGTTCCAGATTCCCGAATTCTATCCCCATCCCCTGCAGCAGCAGGGCTGGAGCTGCCCCAAATCCCCTCCAACAAATTCCACCCTGAGAATTCTTCACACCCTGCCCTGCAGGACAGGCAGAGGCCTGGATTAATTAACCACTGATCAGGGTGACAGTTACATTTAATTAATGGATTCCTTCCTTTCCAAATCCCTTCCCCAGGGAAAGGTTTTTCCCCTTTTGCAGTGAGAACACAAGGAAGCAGTGGCAGAAATTCGGGACATGGAATGCTTTGAGGAGAAAACATCTCCTAAATTATATTAATTTTATATTCACAGGTATCACTTGTATCACTCGCCTGTCTGGGTGACCCTTATTACAGCAAAGCTTTAATTACTGTAATTGGTTTATTGCCTCATCATTCTCTGAGTTAGAGAACTGTTTCATCCTTATTTAAAGGACAAGACAGGTATTGATTCAGGGGCTTTGAAAAATTCCGGAGCAGCGATTGTGTGGGTGCCAGAATGTTTTTGAAAATCGAGTGCTTTGAGGACAATGAGCAACGTGTGGCTGTGATAGAGAACACGAGCTTCAAATCCATCCATTTCAAAGAGGAATTCATTATCTGGGCTAATTTGCATCCTCAAAAACCCAGCTCAGCTCAGCGCTGTCATCAAAAGGCATTTCCAGAGCTCGCTGCGCTGTTCAATGCACTTCTCAAGGACTTGGGTTTGTGAAGCCCAAGAAGAAGATGCTGCTTGGGCTCCAGCACGAGTTTTGTTTCCTTCCTCAGATTAAACTCAGTCCTGGTCAGCTTTGTTAGGATTAGAGCTGAGTTTAAGTTCAAGTTTTATCCCTGGGTTCAATGAAATCCCTAAACCAGGGGTTTGGGGCAGCCCTGCCCTCCCTGTCCCTGTCAGGCCCTGGAATTGCTCCTCCTGAAGAAAGCAAATTGCAGCCAGTCCAGATCAGTGTAAAATCAAACACAAAACAGGTGTTTGCTAATTAAAACTGAGATTTTAATGAATGACCTGTGTGGTTTTGGAGAATAAATACCACTCTCAGCATCTGCTCTGTAATTAGGTTCCAACTTTTTTTTTTTTTTTTTTCCCTCCTCAAGTCCCAGTAAATAACTACAGAATGCCAGGTTTAACTAAACCTGCTAATCTTTGCTCTGTAATGGGGAAAAAACAGATGTTTCCTGCCCAGGTAACTCCAATCAACAGAGGAAGGGGAGAAAACCACCAAATCCTTCATATTTTAACGTGTTTTCCTCTCTGGTTTTACAATAAGGGAGAGATTTCCTAAAATCCTCCCGGTGCTGCAGGCTGGTGCCACATTTGTAGGATGGCTCTTGTTGCACCCTGGACCCCAATTCCACCCTGAGGAGGGGCCAGAAGTGTCTCAGAAACCAACCCAGAACGATTCTTGAGTCTGGATTCTGTGACTGTTTGGAGCAGTATTTGCCAGGAATTCAAAGCTGGGGCTGAACTCAGGCTTTTCTTTCTTTAGTGCCCTGAACACTGAACACAGAGCTTTTTTCACGTTGAGTTTTTTCACACAGAGCTTTTTTCCTTTTCGCAGAGCCCCGGAGTATCCCGAGTTGAAAGGGACGCAGGAGGATCAGCCCAGCCCAGCTCCTGCCCGTGTCCCTGGGCTTTGTTCCAGCTCAAAGCCACCGCAGCCACTTGGAGCCTGCAGCTCCACTCTCCACTCCTCTCCCTCTCCATTTATGCTGGCCCAGGTTTGAGGCGAGCTCTGTGGGTTTCCCATTAGCCACTGACACGGAAAGGGCTCCTCTGTGGACACACACATTGAGAGAGCTGGGAAATCCCAGCTGGAGGATTCTCTGCCAGGCCTGGATCTCTCCTGCTCCTCAGCTCCATCCCAGCCTGATGAGCTGTTGGAGCTGCAGACAGGGAGGAACTCTCCCAGGATGATAATATGGTCAAAGCAGAATAAAATCTGGTCAAAACAGAATGGAATCTGGTGAAAAACAGAGAGGAATTTGGTGAAAACAGGATGGAATCTGGTGAAAAACAGATAATAAAGAGTTAATAATAATATGTTAATAAAGATTCACACCTGGTGTTTTCCCGTGGGACACACCCTGAGCTCTCATGGATGTTTTTCCCAATTGTCCAATGAGCTGCTGTCCTGTCCCAGCTCCACGGAACATGCTTTAAATACGAGCTGTCCATTCAATAAATTTGAATTTTTTCCCTCCAGAGGTCCCTGTGTGCTGCTGTTCTTGCTGTGTCTCTCCAGGGCAGGGACCACACTCGTCCTTCCCCACAGCTGAGCCCAGGAGGAGCACAGGGAGCAGGGACTCATTCCCCCACTCGATCAGGAATGGGATCCGTGGTGCTGGGATCACTGGGGATGCTCCACAGCCACAAACATCTCCCCAGAAATCCCCGAGCACCTCGGAACTCCTCGGGGAGCTGGGACACAAAGGCTGGGCAGGAGATCGCTTTGGAAAATAAAAAAAAAGTTAAAAGAACAATTAGAAACACGGTATAAACACCAAGGTTTTGCAGAAAATGAAAGCAGAACCAGTGTCCACTCAAGATGAGAGAGGCAATTGAATTTGTTTTCAATTCTGGCTTTTAGGGTGGGTTTTTTTTGGTTGGTTTTTTTTTTTTAGTCTCCTCTCTAAACTCCTTCCTCCTCATGTTTTATTTCTGGATCCTGCTGCCCTGAGCCCTCCATGATAAACAAGACACTGCTGCTAAACCTTCTCAGGAGGAGAGCAGGAGACAATTTTCTTTTCTCCTTTCCTTGTTATGTTGTTCCATAAGAACAATAATATCCCTCCCTTTGTAGCATAATTAAAATAAACTGCTGTGCTGTGGCATTTAGTCAATTGGAGCTTCGTTTATTGCCTCGTATGCAACAAATCCTCCGAGATTCCAGCTCAAAGCACTTCTGAATTTTGGCTTTCCTGGCTCGGGAGGAGCAGCCGATCCATGAGCTGCACGTTCCAGGGATGGGCGCTCCTGGCTAACCCCGGGGGCTCCACGGCATCAGAATTCAGAGTGGAGGAGAAAGCTTCAGATCCCAAAGTGCCCAAAGTTCCCTTGGGAGATCCCAATTTTTGGGACAGAATAAAGTGAATTCAATAAACCTTTTCCCCTGGGAGATCCCATTTTTGGAGCAGAATAAGGTGAATTCAATAAAGACACCTGGGAGATCCCATTTTTTTGGGGCACAATAAGGTGAATTCAATAAAGACACCTGGGAGAGCCCACACTGCTGCACAGCAACCCCAGCTTTTACAATTCTCTCTTTCCACAGCACCCTTGCACGTAGAATATGAAAAGCAGATCACTAAGAACACCAAAAAAAAATGGAAGAAAAAGGACAATAAACCTACAAATTTATAGTGTAATTTTGCCCTGGTTACAGCAGTGTACAACTCTGACAAGCAACGCTGCTCTCCACAAACAAATTTATCACCACTGGTTGCTCTTCTATTGCTTTCAATAAGAAATGCCAAAATAAGTGTGATTTAACAATGCCATCAGCTGGCTGCAGTCCTCGGCAGATTCGGTGCTTTACAATCAAATTGGTCTCTAAGTGTTGTATTAAAAAAAAAAAAAAAAAAAACAAAAAAAAAACAAATAAAAAAGGAATGAACCCGGACCTAAATCTGCCACTTAATGCTCTGCAGCTCTGCCTCAATATTTACTGGGAGCCAGTAGAAAATTGTCTTTGCTTTCTAATTTACATATTCATGGGTTGTCATAGAGCTTGGAGGAGGAGGGGTTTTTCTGCTTTGTTATAACATTTTAAATATTAGAGGTTTTTAGGCTGAGTTTATGTAAATCCCACTCGGAGCAGAGTGGCTCTGCCTGGGGCTGGGTTTGGGATTCTGCTGCAGGTGATTGAGGGGGAGAAATTTATTTAGGGGAAGAAAGTGATTTAGGGGTAAAAGTGATTTAGGGGGTAAAAGTGATTTAAGGGGAGAAAGTGATTTAGGGGGTAAAAGTGATTTAGGGGGAGAAAGTGATTTAGGGGTAAAAGTGATTTAGGGGATGAAAGTGATTTAGGGGTGAAAGTGATTTAGGGGATGAAAGTGATTTAGGGGTGAAAGTGATTTAGGGGGTGAAATCCCTGTGCTGGAAATGCTGGAATTCAGAGCAGGGGATGGAAACCAAAGCTGGAGGCAATCCCACACCCCTGGACACGGCTCCTGTTTCCCACAGGGAGTCCCAAAGTCCCGATGGTTCCTCCAGGCTCCTCCACCCCACGGGCAGCTTGGGGTGCAGGATTTGCTCCAGCTGAGAGCTGGGTGGTGCTTTTAGGAGGAGGGGAAAATAACTCCACGTTTTGGGAGCTCCACTTAAGATGGACACCAGATCCAAGATCAGATAATAGTCCACAAGATAAGATGGATTGGGCATGAGTTTTTATATTTTTATAAGTTTTGGTCTATTTATATATTGGGGTTTATTGTCCAATTACAGCTCCAGGTTATGAAGTTTCATTCTCTGCTCTCCTCAATTTGTGCTGTTTGCATTTTTTGGGGCTGAAGCTGCAGCAGTGTCCTTGGTTTTTAGGCTGGAAAAGGATTTTTTTTCTGATTAAATTGTGAGGAGAACTTGCTAACATTTTGTATGAAGATCAGAGTTGTACACTAAGGCAGAACAGAATTGAAAAAATATAAAAGCTGAAACATGAGGCTGAAATCCTCAAATCCCCCTCCCAGGCAGTTCCAGTGGGGGCCAGGCAGGGGTGAGGCTGTCACAGCAATGTCCCATCTCTGCTCATTCCCAGAGTTATTCCCTGCTCCAGTGTCGGAGTCTGGGACACCCCTTTGGGATCCAAGGCTGCTGAGACCCTGTCAGGGGCTCTGAGACCCTGGGATGATCCCAGAACATCTGTGGGTTTGATTATAGCCCTTGGAACAAATTACCAGCTCTATATGAGAACCTAAAAGTCACAGAAGTTTAAGTAGTGTTATCATAAAATGAAAATATAGATTGTAGGATTTTTGGGAATGGGGATTTTAGAACACAAGATGGAGGAAAAAGCACGTGTTTGGTCTTTCTTTGTTCTTCTTCATCTCCATTTTCTATTGTGGAGCTGGCACTTTTGGATTGGTTTAGAGTAGAAGTTCAGTGTCTAACATAGATGATGGTAATTGGGAAATAATTGTAAACATCATGTAGGTAGTTTTTAGTATAAAAAGATAACACGGCCCTGAAGGGCAGAGAGTGTGCCATGGCTGCCCTGCCAGACAGACCTGGCTGGGCTGAGAGAAAATATTACAGATAAGAAAAGAATAAACAACCTTGAGAGTGAAAACTAAAGAGCTCAGATTGATTCCAGCTCGGGCACACGAACTGCCAGACAAGAACTTTTACACATCTTGGGGAAAAAACCAAAACGAATTCCGATACTCCAGCAGCAAATCCTGGCTCTGTGTGTGACACTCAGGGTGTCACATCTCCTGCAGGACCCTCCTGCAATGCTCAGGGAGAAAAAGGGACACAGGATGTGTGCCAGGGAAAGAGGGGCCCCATAAAAACCCTGGGTTTTTGGGGTCATTCTGTGCAGCTGCCACATCCTCAGGGCCTGGGGCTGTGTTGGTGGCACCAGGGGACAATGGGGCAGCTGGCCCAGCTCTCATCACAGCTCCGTTTTCCAGACCCCTCTCAGGAGCAGACAGCACACCATGGCTCTGTTCCAGAGCCACGAGAAACCAGATGGCTTCAAAAGATCCCCTCTGCCTCTGAGGCAGCATATGGAATATTAATTAATAATAGATTAATAGACCTTTCCCCAGTTACAAAATGTCATCTGCTTGTGCCAGGGAAGAGCTGCAGAACAATGGCTGAGCTCAAGGAGCCTCTTGGAGATGTCCTGCAGTGAGCCTGCAGGGAGCCTCGGGCACATCAGAGGGGCAGGGGCGGGGCAGGGACGGGGCAGGGATGGGGATGGGGACAGGGATGGGACAGGGATGGAGCAGGGATGGAGCAGGGATGGA
>VXBI01004264.1:5953-20021 GCA_013397375.1 Toxostoma redivivum
TATATGTAATAAAATATAATATAATAAAACAATGCAATATAAATAATATAGCACACACTGCTTTGGGCATCACTTCTTCAACCCAGCAGTAGAGAAGAGCAGAGATTGATCCCTGCAGAAATTAAGATTAAAGACAGAAATTTCCCTAAATTTGGAACAAGATTAAAGCTAGAACTTTCCATAAGTTTGGGAAACTGAGCAGTTGGGGTGGGAAGGGTGGCGATGGGCGCCTGTAAAACCCTGAGCAGCTCAGAGGAGGCAGAGAGGGAGAGCTGGAATCTCCTTTCCCAACGCACGAGCAGCGGGGGGCGCCTGGAGGGGCTGCAAAGCCAAGCCCGAAGGGAAGGAGGAGCTTTCCCAGCCCTGGGAATCGCTCCATGGAGCTTTATTGCCTCAGCACTTTGTCCTGGAGGCCAAAAGGAGGAACATTTTCCAAAAGGGTCAGGGACAAGAGCAGCACTTGGTTCTCTGCTTTAGGCTTTTCCCCGGAGCCCTGCCTGGGCACTGGCATGGGATCTCTGTTCCCATGTGGAATTGCTGCTCTCTCTCTGTTTTGGGAAGCTGCCTGATGCTTTTTCTGTTCGCTCTCTTCGAGTTCTGTCCCCACTAAAGGTGTGTGATGTGATCTGGGAGCCACAAATTGGGATTTCCACTTCCTGAATGGAGAGAATCACGGAATGGTTTGGGTTGGAAGGGAAATTAAGGATCATCCAGCACCTTCCCCTATCCCAGGTTGCTCCAAGCCCTGTCCAGCCTGGCCTTGGACATTTCCAGGGAGGGGATATCCACAATTTCTCTGGGAATTCTGTGCCAGGCCCTCCCCAGGCTCACAGAGAATTTCCCTGTACAAACCCTGGGTCTGCTCTAAGCTCTCTGGCTTTGTGACTTAAGGCCAGGCTTAACAACTGCTCAGCACTTTTATTATTTCAGTCTCAAGGACCCTTTCTTGGCAAATCCTTTTTGGGTTTGCAAATTTGACTTAGTCATGATGAGCTTTAAGGGAAAAGCACTGGCCCTGTGTCCTACTCCTTCAACTGCCCCTAATTTAAAATCCTTTAGGGTTTAAAAGAAAAACATGATCTGTTTAATGGGTTTTAGTGGCATTTCAGGACCTTAAGATCCCAATCATCCATCTCAAAACCAAGTGGTGTTTTATTCCTCCCTTATAATCCCCCAGATGTGGCTCAGTATGTGTCTTACACAGATTTTTTATTCCTTAATTTAATTTTTTTTTAAAGAGTAAAGGTTAATGAATATTTGGGTTAAAGTTCTTGCTGTGCATGGCTTGGATTTGGTGCTTCTCCACTTTTCTGCAGCCAAGAATATTTTTAAGAAGCTCTTGTAAGGCTTGCAGGAAATGTATGAGAGCTTTAAATGTCAGGTCTGGAGGGAGTTGAGAAATATTGCAATTGTTTTAGGGTTTGGACTTGTGTGATTCATGACGTGAGTGGGGGTTTGTGCCTTTTCCTGCTCTTCCCAGGATCGTTTTTCAATTTCTCTGAAATAAAATTCTCCTCTTTGTGTCGTCCTGCTGTTGTTTCAAGGCAAAACCAAATCATCAAATATGGGATTGTTAATTGGGGTGCCACAGAGGGAGGTAAGCAGGGAATAGGATCAGAAAAGCTGATTTTTCCATGAAAAAGCAGGTTTTAAATGAGGAATTCACTGTGAGAATTGGATCCAGTACAGGATCCTCTGGATGCTCTGATGGCTGTAGGCAAAATCAAGGCTGGGAGATGCTTCAGCATCATCCAGTCCCACCACCATCATCATCATCATCACCCCAAACCCTGTCCCACGGGCACATCCCGACACCTCTGGGACACTCCCAGATTCCTGACTCCAGCACCTCCCTGGGCAGCTCATCCCGGTGTTTTTTGGGTGGGAATAGAAGCCCTTGGAACACCTTCAGTGGTGTGAACCACCCATTACACAGCGCTGTTTGCTCTCATCAAACATCCAGGATGCAAGAGGGGTCACAGCAGATTTTTCCTTATCTTTGGGCTTGTTTGAAGACCAAACCACAGGATTGGGATAAAACAGCTGAGGTTTGATAGCGCTGTTAAATCCTCTCACCACGAAAACCTCAGTGCTGGTACACTCCTGCAGAGGAATTAAAACAACTCCTTGCTCTCACTGGGAGGTGTAAAAGAGCTGCAAATCCATGCTGGAAGATTTTCCCAGCATGGTCACACTCCTAGAGGGATGTATCTGTTTGGAAAAAAACCCAAAAACAAACCCAGCTGGAATTTTTAAAGGTGTGCCCAAAGAAAATCAACATTTCAGGTGCCTGATTGCCTTCGGCACATTGGAACACCCAAAACAAAGGTGATATCGTGGGTGATTCTCCCAACATGGGTACAGAGCCAAAGAAATGTCTTAAAGACAGGAGTTATACAGCTTTTTTCTCTGTAAGGATGATTTATTTTTACACTTCTGACTGATTTATAGAGAATTGTATCAAGGGAATAAGACAGGGGATGTGTGCTGAGATTTTTATGCAAAAGCATCCTGCAGCACTGCTCTGGGATGCTGCTCCTTCCCCAGATATTTGGGATATTTATGATCTCATGGATTTGCAGGAGATGGTGCCTGGTGTTCAAGGTGAGGAAGGATTATCCAGCCTGGGGAAGTGATGGAATCACCACTCCTGGAGGGATTCAAAGCTGTGCAGAGGTGGCACTTGGGGACATGGGGTAGTGGAGGCCTGGCAGTGCTGGGGAATGGTTGGGCTCCATGGTCTGGGAGGGTTTTTCCAACTCAATCATTCCATGATTCCATTGCATTTCCATGGTGCACACACCTGTGTGAATCACAAACCAACCACTCCAGTGGCTTCTGCTTTTCCAGGACATCACTGTGGGAGAGGTTTTAGTGTGAAACGTGGAGGATTTGGGCACTCTGGATGTTCACCTGGCACTGAGCACTGCAGGGTTATTCCAGCTGGGCTGGGTGAGGAATTGTGTGTCCAGCAGGAGCAGGGCAGGGATTGTCCCTCTGTGCTGGCACTGAGACACCCTCGAGGGCTGTGTCCAGTTGTGGCTCCTGCAGGAGAGCCCTGGAGGGGCTGGAGCGTGTCCAGGGCAGGGAACAGAGCTGGGAAGGGGCTGGAGCCCCAGGAGGGGCTGAGGGAGCTGGGAAGGGGCTCAGATGTAAATTTATTTTGGAATTTTAGTAGGTTGGATTTGTATGATGGATTTTTGAGTTGTTTTTCTTATATTTTTGAGTATATTTTGAGGTAGGATTGTTGTTTGATTTATTGGTTTAATGTTGGGAGGACTTTCTGTTAATAGACCTAATGTGAGGTTTTTGTGTGGATTTTTAGCGTGAGACTTTATGAAATGAAAGCCCAGGTTTGTGGGATCCAACAGTCAGGCTGGAGAAAAGGAGGCTCAGGGGGGACCTTGTGGCTCTGCACAAGTCCCTGCCAGGAGGGGCAGGGACAGGAGGAGAGGAAATGGCCTCAAATTGCAGCAGGGCAGGCTCAGGCTGGAGATTGGCAAAGAAAATTTCCCTGGCAGAGTGGTCAGGCCTTGGGATGAGCTGCCCAGGGAGGTTTGCAGTCACTGTCTGTGCAGGGTTCAGGAGCAGGCTGGGTGTGGCCCTTGGGGACAGGGTTTGGGGGGTGCTGGTGGCACTGGGGTGGCACTGGGGGATCCTGAGGGACTCTTCCCACCCTGGTGATCCTGTGAAACCAGGTGGATTTTCCATGTCCATGCTCCAGCTCTGAGAACCAAAGCTGTGGGTTTGACTCTTGGGAATAAAACCAAACCAAACCAAACCAAACCAAACCAAACCAAACCAACAAAAAAATCTCTTCTAACCCTGGTAACTCAGGAATTCTCTGCCTTTAGCATTTACCAGGGCTCTGTTGCCCTTTCTGCAGGACCTGTCCTGCCTGTGAGAAGCTGCTGAGCTTTTCGGGCTGTCACTGGCAGCAGCCCTGACCCAGGCACTGCAAAACCTGAACTTCTTCAGCCTGAGCTGGAAGAAATAAAAACCCCTGGCCAACTTTTGAAGTAGCAGCAGCCACTCCTGTGGCCCACCCAGTGTCTGAAGCCTGCAGAGCACCTTGCTGTACATGTGTCAGGATGAGGAAAAGCCTCTCTGGCCAGAGCTCCCCTTCCTGTGCTGTTCCCATCTGTTTCCATTCTGCAGGAATGTGGGCACCACGCCTCCTGAAGGTTTGAAGACAACTGCAGGCTTCCACTCTGAAGAGCAGAAAGCTCCTTGATGATGAGATCTTTGATGACACATGGGGGTGTTCTGCAGAGCAGGATTGCACAGATCAGCTCTGCACATGGGGCAGCTGCCACCCTGGCTGAGGAAATGCTCCCTGGAGGGGACATCCTCCTCTGCAGCCAGTCCCTTGGACATCCTGTGCATCCCAGGCAGGAGGGGCAGGGAGTGGCATCAGGGCCACGCGTGCACTCCACAGTGGTGTTGAGCTGTCGGAGTCTGGGCCATCCCTTTGGGATCCAGAGCTGTGAGACCCTGTCAGGGGGCTCTGAGACCCTGGGATGATCCCAAAACATCTGTGGGGTTGATTATAGCCCTTGGAACAAATCACCAGCTTTAGATGAGAACTTAAAAGTCACAGGAGTTTAAGTAGTGTTATCATAAAATGAAAATAGAGATTGTAGGATTTTTGGGAATGGGGATTTTAGAACACAAGATGGAGGAAAAAGCACGTGTTTGGTCTTTCTTTGTTCTTCTTCTTCATCTCCATTTTCTATTGTGGAGCTGGCACTTTGGGATTGGTTTAGAGTAGAAGTTCAGTGTCTACCATAGATGATGGGAATTGGGAAATAATTGTAAACATCATGTAGGTAGTTTTTAGTATAAAAAGATAACAGGGCCCTGAAGGGCAGAGAGTGTGCCATGGCTGCCCTGCAAGCCAGACCTGGCTGGGCTGAGAGAAAATATTACAGATAAGAAAAGAATAAACAACCTTGAGAGCGAGAAAACTGAAGAGCTCAGATTGATTCCAGCTCGGGCACACGAACTGCCAGACAAGAACTTTTACACAGCTCGGGGAAAAAACCAAAACGGATTCCGAGAGAGCTGACAGCAAGAAACCCAAAAAGAGATTGCAAAAGGGGCAGCAAGGTTTGTGTTTGGGCAGCAGGAGCTGACCTGGATCAGGAGGTGCATCTCTGACTCACCAGGATGGGGATTAGTTTGTGTTTACAGGTGAGATTAAACTGGGAGAATCACACGGAATTACAGAGACATCAAGGTGGGAAAAGCCCTTCAGGATCACCCAGCAGCACCAGCAGCACCCCAAACCCTGTCCCACATCCAGACTCCTCTGGGACAATTCCAGTGACTCCAAACCTCCCTGGGCAGCTCATCCCAAAGCCTGACCACTCTTCCAGGGAACTTTCATTTCTAATCTCTATTCTGACCCTTCAGAAGATTATCTGGTCACTTCTCAAATAAAGACCAGAAGCTCAAAGAAAGCTTGAGCAGCCCAGCAGCAGCTCTCACCTTAACCCCAGCTCTGATTTACCCCAGGATCTGCTCCAGACAATTCTTTATCCTGTTTTATATTGCAGCAGGTACAGAGGGTTGGGCTGACTGACACAGGGAGGGTGTGTTTGTTTTGAAAGTGCTCTGGTAAATACCACGTTTAACATGACAATAAAAAAAACCGGGTGCACTGCCCCTTAGAGGGAATAGAAACAAAATATGGGTAGGAAATCCTGACAGGAGGGGCAGGGAGGAGGTGTCAGGCTAGGGACAGGAGGAGAGGAAATGGCCTCAAATTGCAGCAGGGCAGGCTCAGGCTGGAGATTGGCAAAGAAAATTTCCCTGGCAGAGTGGTCAGGCCTTGGGATGAGCTGCCCAGGGAGGTTTGCAGTCACTGTCTGTGCAGGGTTCAGGAGCAGGCTGGGTGTGGCCCTTGGGGACAGGGTTTGGGGGATGCTGTGGCACTGGGGGATCCTGGAGGGCCCACCCCACTGTGATGATCGCAGAATCCCAGGATCAGGGGATCCCCTACTCCACCACCACTGCTGTGGCTCTCAAACCACAGCATCTCACCGGGTTCAAAGGCACTGAGTTGCCTTTCCCCTCTCCTTTTCCTTTTCCCTTCAGGCAGAGGGATAAACCAGGCAGGTGCATTTCCATTCCCACCCTTGGGAAGGAGCTGTGGCAACAAAAGCTGCAAACACAAAAGATAGGGAGAGCTCCCAGCCCGCTTGGTAAACCCAGCACAGGTGGTGGAAACCAAACCTGAGCAAACATCCCCACTCCGGCTGAGGATTTCATTGTAGGAACATTTGCTCTAGGTGGTTCACACATCTCCTGGAGTTTGCTTGGCAAACAACCCTCCGTGGAACAAAAGGAAAAGGTTTCCCAGGAATGATTATGCGTTAATTAACCTCACAGATAATGTTATCGCTGGTGCTTTTTCTGCCATTATGAACTTTCACGCCTTTCTCGGTTTCAATCTCAGCATTGACGCTGCTCCAGGAATTTCAGTGTTTCAAGGTGGGGATTTTCTGCAGGTTTTGGAGACTCCTCAGCAGCTTCCCTTAGTCCCCAAATTTGTATTTTGCAAAGGAGGAAGAGTTTAGTGTGTCAGGCAGCAAACTGGGCACTGGCTGTTCAGCTCCCTGCTTTTTCTCCATGGATTTTGTGCAGCCTTTTAGTAGTTTTGTGTCTCAGCTGTCCTTTACAAAACTGGAAAACTCTGTTCTCAGGACTGTAATATTGCTTGTAGAAAAATAAATGTACTGTAGATGGATATTTCTTTCTGAAAGTAGGTTTTATTCAAGGAAGGAATACAACTTTTGCAAGATCCCACCAGCATCACCCCAAACCCTGTCCCCAAGAGCCACCATTGGCAGTGACTCCCAACCTCCCTGGGCAGCTCATCCCAAGACCTGATCACTCTTCCAGGGAATTTTTTCTTATCTAATCCAATCTAATCTAATCTAATCTAATCTGAACCCTCCTGATGCTGTGGCCTCTTTAGGAAAAAGCAGATTGATTGAAACATGCCATTATTTTAAATAAAGTTACAGCAAATACTTCAGAACATTTTAAAATCATAAATGTATTTTCTTACCCTTGGAGGTGCTGCGTTTTTGGAACTGCCTGAGGTGACAAGGACCCACCCCCGTAGGATCAAAACTCCAAATTCCCACTCTCTCTTTGCCTCCCACACCAGGGGGAAGATGCCACCCATGCTTTGGGTGCCTCCTGCTCCAACTTGTGCCAAAAACTGATCCCAAAATCCACAGGATCCCACAAAATGCTGCTCTGCCTTTCCAAGGACTTTGTTATCCCTCTGCCAAAGAGCACGAGCTCCCTGCTCACAGAGGTGAAAAGCAAGAAAGTTTTAATAAGAGAACAAGAGCTCCCCTGGGGAAAATTATTTGGGTTTTTAATTCCTTGGGCATTGGAATTGTCTGCCCAGGGAGGTATTGGAATCACCATCCCTGGATGTGTTTAAATAAGCCTGGATGTGGCACTCAGTGCTGTGATATTGCATTTTATTTTTTTTTCCCTCTGCCACAGTCAGGATTAAAAGCTTGAAAGACAGAATTTCGTGTTTGGACTCAGCTGTTTATTAATTCTTATTTATATCACAGTGAGTGCTGCAGCACTTCAAGCTAACAAACTAAAAATGGAGATGTATCTCACTCTCTGCAAGGCCCTTTAAGGACCAATATGTCCAATTAAGAAAAGCCACCTAAATTATTTTTACTTTTAACCCAATAACCAACCATCCCTGTCCTGCAATGTGGGATTTTCTATCCAGTTAAAGAAAATCCCACCTAGACCCATGAAGAAGAAGGTGAAAAAGAAGGACAAAACCTCCACCCTAAAACATCCACCTTGCTTTATATATTTTATTATATTCTAAATCCTTAAACTCTAATTTTCCCACCCTGTGCTATCACACACTTCTATTCAAACCACACCCCCATGATCCCAGTTCTGTCATTCCATTCTGGAAGCTTCTCCACGGCCTCAGGTCAAATGCAGAGTTCTCCTGGGGGTCAGTGCCTGGCAGCACAGAAAGTCCCAAATTC
The DNA here is from genome assembly GCA_013397375.1 of Toxostoma redivivum. Taxonomy (NCBI): domain Eukaryota; kingdom Metazoa; phylum Chordata; class Aves; order Passeriformes; family Mimidae; genus Toxostoma; species Toxostoma redivivum. Next base: position 13,999 of record VXBI01004264.1, read on the forward strand.
TCAGTGCCCAGGGTGCCAACACCGTGGTTTAGTTGATGAGGAGGTGTTAGGTTGGGTCATAGGTTGGATTTGATGATCCCAAATCTTTTCCAATCGATTTCATTCCATGATTCTATGAATTTCTTCCTCTGGCTGGAGCCAGAGTTTGGGGATGCCCTCACAGCCTTTTATAGATGGAGAAAAACAGGATCCTCCTCAAGCCTCTTCCCCAAAGCTCTTGGGCTCTCAGGGCTCTGCTCCCCTCACAGATTAATATTTAAAGTTTGAGCTTTGTCCTGAGAACACATTCACAGGAGCAAAGGTGGAGCTCCAAGCACAGCAGATCTCATTTCAGAGTTCCTCAACAAATCAGTCTGGCAGCAACAACAGCCCCAAGAACCTGAACATCCACAGGGCTCCAGGAAGGTGTTGAACTCCTTGGTGGAATAAAAACCTTTTCTTTGGAGGTAAAATATGGATAGACTTTGCTGCCCCATCAGCTTTTCCTAGAAATGGCATGTTAATAGTGATGAAGGGAATTTTTTGGTGGAAATAATTATCTGACCTCACTGTTACCTCCAGAGATAATGAAAGATAAGAGAAAAGGAGGAGGGAAAAGAGAAAAGGAGGCTCAGGGGGGACCTTGTGGCTCTGCTTCCAGGGAACAGGGGCAGGACAAGGGGAAATGGCCTCAGGCTGGGCCAGGGCAGGCTCAGCTTGGACAGCAGCAGGAATTTCCCCATGGAAAGGGAGCTCAGGCCTTGGCAGGGGCTGCCCAGGGAGCTTTGGAGTGCCCATCCCTGCAGGTGGCACCTGGAGGTGGCACTCAGGGTGACAAGGTGGGCACAGCTGGCACTGCACGGGCTGGGAGGGCTTTTCCAACCTCAATGAAAATGATTTTGTGAATCCTATGAATTCTCTTTTCCTGATGCTTTCACTCTCACTGGCTGATCCCCTGTGTGGGGAGGATGGAGTTTGCCACAATAATCCCAAAGACATCCCAGCCAATTCCTGAGCCAGGAATTCCTCCAGCACTGGAACTCAGCCCTGCAGGTCCTACAGGTGCTCCCTCCCTGGTCCCACCCCAATCCCTCCTTCCCCCTGCACAGGTGGGGTTTGTGCCCTGCCTTATTCCCTATTTTTCCCCTATTTGCCCAGCTGGTGTCAGCTCCCAGCTCTGTTTGGATTGCTCCACAGAAAGATTTGCCTGAAAGGTTTGCATATTCCAAGAAACCACAATGATTAAGTAGACATGAAAGAAAGCATGATGATGAATAATCAGGCCATAATCAATGATCCCCTTTTTGCATTATAAATGATGATGCTTGTACTCCACAGCTTTTAGGCTGAGCGTGGGTGTGACAGCTTGAAAAACAGTGTCGAGCCTGACATGAGACCTGTCAGCTCTTAAATGAGGTAATTAATGACCTGCTAAGCATGCAGATTTTAAATGTCAGGTTTTGGTTGGTTTTTTTTTTTTTTCCCCCCTTTTGGAAATATCTCGAGAGTAAAAAATTATTTGCAATTTATCATTCCGGGAGGAAAAACTCGGAGCGAGGACGCATGAGTGTGGTGAGAAATAACAGAGTTATGGCAAAAATGCTTTGTGCTGTTAATAGAAAAATAAAAATCAAACCTCCCTCCGAGATTCCTCTCACCCCACATCCTCTTCACATCACATTTGAGGCTGACAACTTTATTTTTGTAAGCAGGGACTCGCTGGATTTTAGGATCTTGTCCTCCAGGCCAGGACCAGCTGCTTAAAACTGAGGCTCAGAAGAAAAGCAAGAATTCATTTATTCTGCCAGATGCCAGTTGCTCCTCCTGCAATATCTGAATTTGTGTAAGCCTTTCTCCCAGGGCTTGTGGTCTAAAAAAAAAGGACAGGTTTCAGTTTTAAAGGAAGTTTTTGAACATCAGTTTTGAGGTGTTTGCCAACTGAGACACTGAGCTGGGTCTCACTCCCCACTGCAGCTCTGAGATGTTTTTAGCTTTTTATTCTTTGGATGCAAGATGAAAAATGGATGAATTTGTTGTCCACAAAAGACTTTTTAATATCTTCTTTTACATCACGGATTAAACCCAAACCATTCTGTGATTTTCTGTTTTTTATGATGTTGTGAATGCGCAGCTAAAACTCTGACCCTGCACACCCCAAAGAAAAGAAAGAAAAAAAAATACACAACAACTGAACTGTGACAGCTCCTGGAAACCTGCAAATTTAGGCTTCTGATGGCTGAAATAAACATATGGAATAATTCCAAATTAGGGTTGATGTGTCACTGGCAGAGTGCACAAAGAGTCCCTGCATTGTCTCCCTGAACCAACCCTGAGCTCGTGTTTTGGTACAGTAAATCTCACCTTTGATATGGGTTTGGAGCCTGAATGCTGAAAACAAACAGGGCACAGGAAAGGAACACCTTAATCTCCCCCAGGACAGCCAGAACAGAGAGAGAAGCTCAAGAGATTAGAGCTGAACAAAGGCTGGTTCTTAAGTGCTGTCTTAAGGTTGTGTTTACCCCGTGCTTGTGGTGAAATCTCATTTGGATGCCTTAATAAATGAAAAGGAAGGAAAAATGTCTGAGGTGGTGCTTGGAGCACTCTGTGCCAAGAGTCCTGATCACTGAAAACCGACTTTAATCCTGGTTTAAAAGTCAAAATGTTCAGTTTTGTTTACATGTCAGTCTTGCAACCAATAATAGTGGCTTTGCCAGCTCATTATAATCAGATTTTCATAAGGGTTGACACCCACTTCTTGCAAGGCTCCAGGGATATTTCCTCCCCAGGGAAGCAGAAAGGGTGGGAATGTGCTTCTTCCATCTTTTCCCATAAGTTCTGGCTGGGAGGCAGAGCTGCCCTGATCCATCAGGACAGTGGGATTCCTCCAGCTCCATGCTTTTACCACCAGTTTATTGCCTTGAGTCACAGAGCAGGAAAAAGCCCCAGCAGTAAAATAAACCACAAAAACGATGAAAGTAGAGGTGTCCCAGAAGAGATGTGATAAAAACATTTCAGGGGAGTTGTGTTGGCTGCTAATTGTGGAAATAGAGGAATTTTCAGCTATTCCAAGGCATGATATTAATTCACTGTGAATTCCTGCCAGCTGCAGACACTTCCAAAGCTCCACTGAGGTGAATAAGAGAATTCCCACCTCCTGCTGCATCCAGACCTGGCATTGTTCAGCCTGGAGAGGAGAAGCTTTGGGCTGAGCTCAGGGTGGCCTTGCAGGGCCTGGAGGAGCTGCAGGAAACATGGAGAGAGACAATTCCCAAGGGATGCAGGGACAGCACACAGGGAATGGCTTCAGAGTAGGATTGGATGGGATTTTGGGAATTAGGAATTGTCCCCTGGGAGGGGCTGGGATGGAATTCCCAAAGCAACTGTGGCTGCTCCTGGATCCCTGGCAGTGCCCAAGGCTATTAAACAACCTTTGCCCTTTATCCTGTCTCTCTCTGCCCCTATTAAAAACCCTCTCACTCATTTTTACAACCCCTTTGAGATTCTGGAAGGTTTCAGACCCCCTGAAACTTCCCCTTCTTCTCCAAGCTGAATTATTTGAGATTTCTTTCCTCCCTCCCCACCCAGCAGCAATCAGCAGATCATCATTAACAGCATAATTAGCTATAAAACATGACAACATCACCAGACAAACCTTTATCCTGTTCCAGGCTAAAAGGACTCAGCACAGTTGAGGTTGCGTCATCCAAAAGTGGCTGAATTTGTGGAAGAACCAGGGATTTTGGCACAGTGGGTTCCTCCTGCTTTTTGGTGAGAAAAGAATGAAATGAAATTTTTTTACAACAATACAAAACTGTGAATGTTGCCAATGACTCATTGAACAGCGAGACAAAAAAAAATGAAAAATTGAAAAATGAGACATCATGGACTGAGGCTCTGCTGAGCTCATGCAGAGCCTGGCAGCCCCCAGGGACAGCACCAAGGGTGACTCCCTGACCACCTTTGTCACCTCACTGAGCTCTGCCTATTCATTGCAACACCTAAAGCAATATTCTCTGCAAAATAAAGCTCTGGAGCATCTCCCAAAAGTGGCTGAGAACCCCCTCTTGTCCCCTTTTCAGCCTCAAGCATTTGGGAAAAAATTTGAGCCCCAGCAGGTGCTTCCAGTTGGAAACAGAGGCTTGAATCAATGTCTGATTGGATAAAGCAGGAGAAGCATCTTTGCAGCAGATTCCAGACTTTTCTGACAGGCCTGGCATTAAAAATTCACTCTCAGCTTTTTTTCTCTGCATCATCCTGCCACAGCTTCTGTTTGGTGCTTCCTTGCTGCTTTCTTTGTTGGTTTTCCTGATTTTCTCTGCTATAATTCCTAATAAAACAGCAGAAGGAAAGCCAGATCTGTTGATCAGTAGCCCAAGTCCTCTTTTTTTTTTTTTATTTTTTCCATATTGAAACCAAATGCTTTCAAACCAGATGGTTTCTCCTCAGGATTAGCTCTGTGCTGATGCTTTGATCAACAGTGGGGGCTTCATTTTTCAGTCACCTGGTTCCCTGAAAGAGTTTAATTTCTTCTTTATACACTTCTGGTGAAACCTGGGCATTAACTCCACTTATCACAGATTTAATCTCTAACACCATTTGTTGGCATGTCAGGGATTTCAAGCAGAGCAGATTTTCTCCTGCAATTGTTGCTGAGGTTCAAATTGTCTGGGATGCATTTCCTACCCAGCTTTCCTGCACACAAATCCCACAAATCCTGGTTCTGTTCAGGCAGAGATCCCAGGGCTGGGCTTGTGCTGCTGTCAAAGTCAGAATCATAAAATCCTGGAAAACTTTGGGTTGGAAAAGACTGTAAAGACTGCACCACCTAATTAGTGGCTTGTCTTCATTTTCTTCTGCCTCCACTCACAGTCAGGATTAAAAACACGAAGGAGATGAATTTTCTCATGTTTGGGCTCAGTTGCTTATTAAATCTTATTTAAAATTCAGAGTTCTGCAACACTTCAGCTACCAGATAGAAGTGAGCAAAATGGAGGCAAATTTAGCTGGTTACAAGGTGTTTTAAAGCTAAACAGTCCAATAAAGAATTAACACCTGTATTATTTATATTTTTAACCCAATAACCAAATTCCTGTGACCCTCAGTGTGACACTGAGTGACCAACCAGGAACCACAGCCTGAAACCATGAAGGAGAAGGAAGATGAGCACCCAGAGAGACACCACCCAAAATCCTCCATCCTGTCCCATCCCCATTACTGTATTATAAAAACCTCAGATTAAACCCTTCCCCATGTGCAATCACACACTTCTATTTAATTACAAACCTGTGATTTTAACTTTATTACTTAAATTTGGAATCCTTCTGCAAGGCCTCAGTGTTCTGCAGGGGGTCAGTGCCAGACAGCACAGAAAGCTCAGAATCCCAGGATTGTGGGATCCAATCAAAGACCTCAAATCCCACCCAGTGCCACCCCTGCCATGGCAGGGACACCTCCCACTGTCCCAGTGTCCAACCTGGAGCTGCACATTCCAGGGATCCAGGGGCAGCCACAGCTGCTCTGGGAATTCCATCCCAGCCCCTCCCAGGGAACAATTCCTAATTCCCAAAATCTCATCAAATCCTGCTTTGAAGCCATTCCCTGTGTGCTGTCCCTCCATGCCTTGTCCCCAGTCTCTCTCCAGCTCTCCTGGAGCCCCTCCAGGTCCTGCCAGGAGCTCTGAGCTCTCCCTGGATTCTTCTCCTGCCCAGGTGAACATTCTCAGCTCTCCAGCCCTGGGATCAGTTTATCCCTCTGGAATTTCCCTGTGTTGAGGAGCCAGAGCTGAATTTTCTGTGTAAGATTTGCCCTCAGCACTGTGGAAATCCCAGTTAGAGGCTGGAGCTGAAACACCCAGGCTGTGGGGCTGCTCCCAGTTTGGGCCATTCCCTGAGGAGCTGGAATGGATGATCCTCATGGATCCCTTCCAGCTCCCCAGAACCTGAGAGTCTGGGCTTCAGTTTACCAAAATTATTCAGTATATATATAGGTTTATATATATCTAGTTAAAAAAACCACAACCCTACATTATATATATATAAATATAT
>VXBI01004267.1:0-19365 GCA_013397375.1 Toxostoma redivivum
CTCTTTTCTAGTGATGCTACTTCCATGTTCAGAATTAACCAGAACTAGCCTGACATGACTCACCATTCATATTGAATCTAGATGTATATGTCTAGATACTTCTGCAGTGACATTACTGATGTCAGTGACTGGGAAACATCAGTGACATCCAGATTAACTCCCATCTGAGTATTTTTGATGTTACGTTTTCTTCATAACATCATTCTCCATGATTGTGAGAACATGGAAGGTAGCAAAAAGCCCTACAGAGTCTAGAGCACTTTGTCTAGATTCTGTGCAATATTTATGCTTCATCAATTTAGATAGCTCAGACGTTTTCATCCACACATTAGAAAATGAGCTTTTCAGTGCACAACTTGATTGACAGTGCATTTGATGACAAATGGGTTTTATATGAAATGCATGTATCATCTGATTTTTCTCATACCTTGTAAATTTTTCTATATGAAAATATTCAATTAGGGTAAACCCAGAACAACTGATTATCAAGAGGGTGCATATGCCAAAAATTTGCTTCTGTATTTGTATATTTTTATCCTCAGTTTGCATTTGGAAAGCTTTTTTATCAACTGTCTAGACTGGAAATTGCATTTTTCCACAAGAGAAAGCTTAGACATTGCACAATGTGCAAACACATCCATTTGATGGCAAATAAATTTCACCTCAGCATCTTTGAAATACAGTCAGTGTGTACCTCAGAAAGAGTAAAGATTCCTGATGCTTGGAAAGAACAAAATCCATCAACTACTCCTGTCCTTTTTAGTAGGCTAAAATGTATGTGCACTCAGCTGCCTGCTGCCTAGAATATTTGAAGTCAATGGGAGCAGAGGCGCTGTCAGGTGTGAAGGGTCAGGTATGGCTCTTCCCTGGGAGTTGCTCCATGGGGATTCAGCCGGGCCCAGCAGGGTTGGGTTGTTCAGGCTTGGCTTGGTGCTGTCACGAGGCAGCTGCAGGTCTTTCCTCAGGGAGTTGCAGAGTGCCCCTGTCCTCAGGGCTGGAGGAAATCGGGGTGCTGGGACAAGAGAGGCCCCTGGGGGTTCCCTCCTGGGGTAGCCAGTCCCGCTGGTGGGCACAGCCTGGCAGGGAGTGGGAGCTCTGCGGCCTCAGGAACTGCTGCTGGCTGTGCTGCCTGTGGCACTTGGGAGCTGGCAATTGCTGCGTGGGCAATTGTCAGGTTTAGCCTGGAGCTGTGCCCAGCTGGAGGAGCTGGGAGAAAGCAAGGAGCCCAGGGAGGCCGAGAGCAGGGAAGTGTGTGAGCCAGTGCCAGTGTGCAGCACATGGAACCCTGTCTGGGAGCTGGGGCTGCAGGCCGCTCCATGGCGGGTGCCTTGCCCGGGGCTGCAGCGCTCAGGGCTGACCCTCTCCTTACAGTGACCTCGCAGACGGCCACTGGTGCCGAGCGCCGAGAGGAGCTGCTCCGTGGGCATGGGCACAAGGACACAGCCTCTGCTGATCCACAGCAGTCCTTGCGCCAGGCACTCTCCCTGCTGGGCAGCGATGACTGGTAAGAAAGGCCCCGGTCACTCTGTCTCCCTCTGAGCGTTAAGGTAGCCTAGAAGTGAATCTTGCTGGTGCCTCTGAGCCCTGACAGCCCAGAGGGCCAAAGGGCACTGGAGAAACCACTGCAGAGCAGTGAGAGGAGAAAGATTGGAGAGCAGCCTTTTCTTGGCCTTGGTCTGNGAAATCCTCTAGGAAACTTGCACTTTTAGAATTCAACTTTTTCCTTCTCACTGCTTCATATGGGCCTGAGATGTTTTGTCAGTACTCACCATGTGTCCCACAATTAGACAGAAGGAGGCCCAGAGGTGATAGGCCTACTAATGTTAGGTGGTATTGGTTGTCTTTTTGATGTCTGGGTTAGCATCCACTCACTGGTGGATGCTCATTCACACAGGGATAAGGACTCCATTCACCCTGGGATAAGCATGAAAAATCTGCCACAAGGCACCTCCTTGTGTAGTCACCTTTGCTTTGCCCTTTCTCTTCTGCTTTCTGTTCCCCATTTCTGTTTGGTGCCCTGTGAGGTGCAGAGAGCTTCTGCAGGTGTGGGGGGTCCAGGTGACACTCAGGAGTGCCCGTGGGATTGGTTGCCAGCCCTGTGCAGCAGCCCTGATGCCTCACACACCTTCCTGTAGCTCAGGGCCTGCACAGAGCAAGTGCTGAGAGATGGAGTTGTTTGCACCTTTTAAATAACATTGCTGTTGTGGGGATTGTTTTAGGTAGGAGATTTTGGGAAAAGGCAGAGTTTCAACTGTTGTTGCCCACATGTGGAATCTTCTGGAACATCCATGCTTTTTTTGGGGAATGTGGAGGTTGAGTGGAGTGGGTAACAGCCAGGCCTAGATTGTAGAGTGGCAACTCAGCTCCAGAGTGCCAATGCGGGCTCTCCCTGCTGAACTGCCTGCTGGGGCTGGCAAAAAAGGAAAATGCCCCAGTAACAGCCTGATAGGATTGTGTCTTAGGGACAGGTACAGGGAGGTGACAAGAAAGAGCAGCATGGCCCAGTCTCACAGCTTCTAGGAAGCAGTGACATAGGGACTTCATGTGCCAGACATTTTGGAAAGGCTGTCTTCTAAGACGGCCACAAACGAAGACTCTGAAACCCCTCTATTTGCCGCTTGGATTTGACAGCCACAGCATCCTGCTGCAATGAGCCCTACGATTTCATTAGGTATTCCTTGAAAAGCATGGCCAATTTTTTGACAGAGCTGCTAGCTGCTACCTGCTAGGTAATTTCAGAGGGTGCTGCCTAGTTCTTGGGTAGAGAGAAAAATCAATCTTTTTGGTACTTGCCTTTCAGGGAGACGAAGGAGAAGGGACTGGTCAGCATCAAACACCTGGCTGGGTCCCATTCAGAAGTCCTGCTTTCAAGACTTCGTGACATTTGCTTGGCAGTTACCAGCGAGGTGAGAACATTGTTCTGAATTGTCCCCTATACTTCATACACAGTGTGTAGAGTATATATGTGTTTGTTCATCTCCATGTGTGCTCAGATTCATTTCTGTTTTTAGACTTTTTTAGACCTTCTATTTCTATTGTCTGTCAGCTGTCTATAGGATCTCTGTGTACATGTAGCTGTATTTACTGGTAGGTCAGCTATCTGACACTCATCTTTGAGTGAGCTGCCATTATAATGAAATGTGCAAATGCGGAAACAGATCCACTAGTTTATCTTATTTGTCAGAGTCCTAATCTCTGCCCAAGCTGTAATTCAACACTACAAATTAGTCTGTAGACCTGAGCCAGAGTTTTCTGTTTCCTGGCTGAGTGCTTCAGCTGCTGGTGTTGCTTTATTCAACAGGAGCACATGACTCTTTTCCCTTTATGACTTGTGCCTTTATGGTTTGAAAGCAGCCCTTGCTTTAATTTGGTTCTTTGTTTTTCAAATACAAGGGCCTAAAATCAAAGCAGCTGACATTACAGAAGGGTTAAGTAGATCACTTTAGTGGAATGGTTTTTTCAGGCCTGCAGGAAGCAGGTCTGAGGCCAGAAATTGGTGCCAGACTAAGTGCCTTTCTGTGCTTGTGCTCTTCTGCTCTTACTGTGCTTTGATGTTCCTCTGGACCCAGTGGGATGTGTTGTCATTTCCTGGGACTTTTGTCTAAGGCAACTGGTTTTCTTTTCAAGGTGATTTTTATGTTTCCCCTCATGACTTTCCCAGGTGGCCAACCTCCGCTCAAAGGTGTCCTACTCGGCCATTGTCACTCTGGGAGAGCTCTTTGTGACCTTGAAGAAGGACATGGACTCTGAGGTGGATGAGGTGGCTCGGGTCCTTCTCAAGGTGCTGTGCAACTGCCCAGAGTTTGTTGAGAAAGCAGCCACTCAGACCCTGGGGATCATGGTGGAGAATGTGACTCCTGCACGAGCACTGACTGCTCTCCTGGACAGTGGAGTCAGGTAGGTTCTTTCAGTGATATTCTTCATCTTCTAGTGTGCAGGTGGGGGAAGGGATGAGAGAAAGAATGGGAATGGTGGGAGGAAAGGGTGCTGTATCCTGCATCTTCTGTCAACTCAGTCACTGGATTCTCCAATCGACCTCATTTCTTTTCTCTTGTCCCCTATTTCTGCCCTCCCTCAGCCTATTATTTCTCACAATCACAGAACTGTAGAATATGGGCAGTTGGAAGGGGCCCATCAGGATCATCAAGTCCAGCTCCTGGCCTCGCACAGAACATGCCAAGGGTCAGCACAGCATGTGCCTGAGATTGTTGTCCAAATGCTTCTTGAATTCTGTCAGGCTTGGTGCTTTGACCATTGGTTTGGGGAGCCTGTTCCAGTGCCCAACCACCCTCTGGATGAAAGACCTTTTCCTGATATCCAACCTAAACCTCCTCTGACTCAGCTTCCTGCTGCTTCTTGGAGTTCTCCCAGTCTGCTAGAGTTGCCCAGACATGGTGAATGGTGCGGAAGTGAAAGTGGCTGCAAAGACTAAGGATAGAGCCTTGTGCTTTTGTGTGAAGAGGGACAATTGCAATTGCAGCTGTGAGAGCTCTTTGATATTTGACAGTGCTAACCACAGAGGTCCTGGGAAAAACCAGGCATCCTCATTAGGACATTAACTTGAGAAATAAGGAGGGTACATTCTGGAGCAAGGAGAACATAGGGGAGAATGTGCTGGGTGTGGCATAGTAGGTGCATCTCCTTCCAAAAGGAGATTTGTATNCTAGAGTTGCCCAGACATGGTGAATGGTGCGGAAGTGAAAGTGGCTGCAAAGACTAAGGATAGAGCCTTGTGCTTTTGTGTGAAGAGGGACAATTGCAATTGCAGCTGTGAGAGCTCTTTGATATTTGACAGTGCTAACCACAGAGGTCCTGGGAAAAACCAGGCATCCTCATTAGGACATTAACTTGAGAAATAAGGAGGGTACATTCTGGAGCAAGGAGAACATAGGGGAGAATGTGCTGGGTGTGGCATAGTAGGTGCATCTCCTTCCAAAAGGAGATTTGTATGACTGTCCTGGCCATAGAGCTCTACTTTCTATTCAAACTGATGTTTCCTGTTAGCTTTGAGATGATGAATCGCTTTATAGGCACCTTCACAAGCCACATACTAAGGAATAGCTGATGCAAATGCTGCCTTAAGTGTTGGTGCTGGGCCTGATAATTCCCAAAAGACACTCCCTAGAACAGGACAACCTAGCTAAAACGACGCTGCCTTAAGTGTTGGTGCTGGGCCTGATAATTCCCAAAAGACACTCCCTAGAACAGGACAACCTAGCTAAAATGACTGCCACACTTTCCTCAGCTTTGCAATAGGGTAAAACATTCAGAGGTATCCCTTGCCAAGCCTCACAGAAGAAACAGCCTGCATTACTGTATATTCTGCAATTTCATGGCCCACAGCATGTTTTCCCTGCATTTGTTTTTTTCCAAAGGTCTTAAGATTTGGGGATAAATTTCTGGAAAGAGCCTCAGTCCTGCTGCAGCTCTGTGTAGTGGGCGCCTCCTCATGTGTCAACATGAATTATCTTTAATTTCTAAAGAATTCATATGTAATCTCTTTCTTTAATCTTTCACAGAGTAAATTGTGTGAAAGCAATTGAGTATCAGATAGTGCAGGGAGACTGAATTCCTCCCTCTTCCTTGCAGGCAGTCCTTCTGTCCAATGCTAGCTTTGAGTTTATCTGAGGACAGAAGCTTCTACAGGTGTCTGGAGTGTCAGGGAGAGCCCCGGCCTCCTTCCCCCAGCCAGGACAGGGAGCACGCTCTGGCCAAGGCCTGTGCTGCTGTTGCTCCTTCTCCCTGTGCCCCAGTGTTTGCTGTCCTCTTCCCAGGAGCCGCCACGTCCAGGTGCGGAAGTGTGCGGCCGAACTGCTCCTGTCCCTGATGGAGAAGATTGGAGTCACGGAGCTCGCAGGCACAGCCAGNAGCATCTGATTTCAAATTATAGTGATTAAAAGGGAGCGGATTACAGGGAAAGGGGCTCATCCCTCTCCTTGGCAAATACCTGTCTCTTAAACCGAGACACCCAGTGTTTGCTCTCCTCGTCCCAGGAGTCGCCACGTCCAGGTGCGGAAGTGTGCGGCCGAACTGCTCCTGTCCCTGATGGAGAAGATTGGAGTCACGGAGCTCGCAGGCACAGCCAGGGCTGAGAGGCTGGCGCACGCGGCAGGGACGCTTGCTCAGGACCGTGACAAGGACACAAGGTAATGATCTTCATTTCATCTCCTGAGACAGGAAAACTTTTCTGTGTCTGTCTATAAAGGTAAAACCACAAACATGGAAACTAGAGGAAATATGAAGTTACCTCATTGTGTGGATAAGGGCCATAAAACCATGGAATATGCTGAGTTGTCTGGGAACTATCAGGATCATCGAGTCCAGCTCCTGGCCATGTGCAGGACATGCCAAGAGTCACTCCATGTGCCCAAGAACATTGTCAAAATGCTCTGTCAGGCTTGATGCTGTGACCACTGCACTGGATTGACTGGGGAAATGACTGTACTGAGTAACCTGAGGTTGTCCAGCAAGAAGGAGCATTGCCAACTTCCTGTGACTTGAAGGATTCTTTCCTGAGATCAAAAGAGCTCTGATTAGCCAGTCAAACAGTTTTGTTTGGCCTTAGGTGCACAACACAAAGCTGAAGTGTTGGCTAATGTTTATCACCAAAGGATCCCGAACATCAATTTCTCATTAACTTAAGACTTTCCTAGAAATATTTCAGGGGTCTTTAGCCAACGTATTCAGTCTTTGTAAACCTCTTCTGCAGATTTCTAGAATGCTGTTATCTGTGGCTTAATGACCTCCAAATTTCTTCTTGAAGAAAACTGTGGTTTCCTAGTGGCAAAATCAACCCAAATCACCAAAATCCCCTTCCTTTAAAATTAATTTCCCATGAATAAATTCCCATTAATAGCTGCCAAGAACACATGAACAACTGGCGTCCTGTGTATACATATAGTACAGAATAATCAATGAGAAGCATGAGATGTTTTGTCCTGGCTTCCCTGCCAGTTAAAGAAAGGCAAATGATTGTGCAATGGCAGCAAGGCACTGCTGATAGGATCTGAAAGCAAAGCAGATGTGTTTCACTTGCTCCCTGGGATCCTTTGAATCCACAGAAGCACACCCACATTTTCAGGGTGAAATGGAATTTTTCTGTTGCTCCACATTCTTGTCTTGCCTCTCATGTTCAGCTGACAGCAATGTGCATTGACAAGTAGGGGTGAATCTCTCTCTTTGCTGAGTAGGTAATGCCTTCTCCTGCAAGGATTGCACCTGATGAGTTTAGGCATCAGCTTATTCTGTTAACAGTCTTCCTTTGTTTGTTCACTTTTCCTTCTTTTCCTTCTTTTCCTTCCTTCCTTCCTTCCTTCCTTCCTTTCTTAGGCATTATGGACAGGAGATGGTGAAGATGTTGATGAATCATGGAAAATGTAAAATGCTTTTAGAACGATCTGTTTCTGCCCGTGACCTGGAAGATATTCTGACAAGAATTAAGAAAAAAGTAAGTGCTTGACAGGAGAAATATCTCCTTTGTGCAAGTACTTCCACTGCTAATAGAAGATCAAAAATACCTAATCTCTCTTTATCTCATTCCTCTTCTGTTGAATGATTTTGCTTTTGGGAATGAGCTCCTAATCCCTAGCCTTCTCATCTGCAGACCACGAAGGAACCGATATTATTAGGTGTTGTAATCAGGGTTCTTGTTGAGGTGAAACAGGTGAAAAAACAGGAGTGGCCTTTGCAAGGGTTTTACAGAGATGTTGATTTCAGCCATGGGTGTGCACAGTCTCGGACTTCAGAGGCAAAGGCAAGGGCAATGGTCTAGGGCTTTAGGTTAAGTGCACGGGGGTTTTACAAGGGTGGGGTTAGGGCGTAGGGGCCAACAGGGAACCAGGGTGGGAATGACCAAAAGGCTGACAGACAGAGAGAGGGCAGGGGGCTGTCCCAAGGAAGAGAACAAGGGTTATCTTGACCTGATGGAACTGGAGTTGTTACCAAAAGGAGATAACTGAGAGACTTCTCCTGTCTTTCTAACTGGAAGTGCCTTTTAAGGTCTCCACAATAAGGGAAAAAGTGGGATTTTGAATATTTTGAATATTGGTCACAAACAGGAAAGGGGAAGAGGAGAAAATGGGTTTACATTTAAGCGTAACTCGCCACTGCCCTCTCCCTGCTCTGCCGCCCGTAAAGCAGTTAAGTGAGAATAGTGCTCCTGAAGATAACAGAGTCTTTGCAAAAGACACCGGAAGTAGTAGTGCCAAGAAAATTTCCAAAAATACAAAAGATGTCCAAGTCAATCCTAATTACTACAATTACTGCCTGTCTTCTGGGAATACTGCCCAGCTGTCAAGCCCTGTGGAGCTGGAAGAAGCATGGTGAATTTAGCAGCATCCAGTGGAAAAGAATTTAATTGTTTGGAGGGGATTTTATTCTTTTTATCTGCATTATAGAAGGGAGTGTGCCTTCGTGCAGGAGCAGGGAGACCAAGTGTTGAACCAAATCACCTTCCAACACAATGGGCCCACCCCCAAAGAGTCCAAATTTTTCTGCTACTTTCTTTAAAAACACCTGCTCCCTACGTGTCTGCATTATTCCCATTTAAGCTCAAGATTAATGAATTTGGGATTTTAGACTGCTGCTCAGTATGGCCAGCACCCATAACCTGCCTTGAGCTATTGCAAAGAGTTGGCATCAGCAAATCTCTAGTGTGTTTCCTCCTGTAAGTTAGGAAATGTTTCCCTAAACCTTGGTAGCAGTGATCCTGGTTCTAATTTGTGTTTTAAACAGGGAATTTCCTATTTTATATTGTAAAGATTGATGGGGTTTCTCTATGTCTTTGTAGGGGATGGAAGAGCAGAAGGGTGAATGCCCATCTGTCAAAAAGCTGGTGAAGAAGAGGAGCGATGTCTCCAAGAAGCCCCAGGCCACATTGCCTTCTAGTCAACGGTACTGAGCACTTTTGTTAGATGTGACAAAGCACATGACAAGCTTGACATGTCTCTTCCTCAGGAAAATCTTTCTGGCAGAGATGGCCTGTGCCAGAGATTTTTTCCTTTCCTTATGTCTTGGTTTGAAAGACAGGTATTTGCTAAGAAAAGGCAAAAGCCCCTTCCCTGAGATGGAGAGTGCAACTCCCTCCCTTCCAATTATTATAATTTTGGAATCAGCGGCTTTCAGGCAAAACATATGNGCCCTACAAATGCTGTACGGTAAGAAGTGTCTACTTCTGCATTACACTGAACAAACTTCTCTGGAGAGGTTTCCACAGAAATTGGGCAACAAAAAGACACTCGTTGGTCTCAGGCAATTCAGTGCAGTGGCAAGGGCAGTGTAATGGAGTCTGGGAGAGGGCATGTCTCTGCTGCCTGACTTGGGACAAGTCAATTCAACCAGGGCTTTTTTTCATCTGAGTGGAGTCCTTTTCAGATGGGTGTTTTGATGAGAAATCCCAGTCTAGAAGCAAGATGCCATTCCCCAAACAAGCCATTCCCATGCAAGTGCTTTGGCTGGCTGAATCATGATTTTCTTACCCTCAAACAGTACAAAGTTTGACTAGTAAGTAGCAAGGCAATTTCTGAGCAACTTTGGTCAACAGGTGTCTCAATGGGGCCTTTTTCTCTTCATATTCCTGTCCTTCATATAGTTTGCTTGATGGACGGCATGTTTGGTTTATTTCCCTCTGTGCTGCAATCTGCATTTAAGACAGAAATTTGATCCTTGCTGTCTCTTCATGCCACTGGCAGAGCTACTTGTACCTGTTCTCCTCTGATAACAGAGCTCTGTCATCCTCAGCAGTTGTAGAAAAGTGACCACATGCCTCAATGGCCTAGCTTATATCTTCCCATGCCCATGGAAGAGACAGGTTGATCCAGGAGAATTGCTCCCAGTAGGTTTGTTAAGCTGTGGATCTAGTCTCTAGGGAAGCAAAGCTGTGAGTGTAGTGCTGGGATGTCTGGCTTCTCTTTTTATCTCTGTCACTGATTTTCTGGATCCTGTTTGTCTGCTCCGATGCATCTGAGCTCCTGTTCCAGATTGTCGTGCCTGGTGTAGAGACACTTCTCCAGAGTGATAAGTGATGAGTTTTCTTATTATAAGACACACACCTCCCATATGTAGAGGCATTTAAACTTGGAAGTAGTGTCTCTCTTTCTCCACAAAGCAATGCAACCTGTGTGCCTGGAAAGCCATCTGAAGATCGATCAGATGCATCTCATCCTTGGTATTCCTGAGCAAGGAATGGTACTTGCAGATTGTCACCCTTATTGACTGTCATGATGTCCACATTGGTTTTCAGAGCCTCATGATTTTCTAGTTTGATATCACATCATTAGGAAAGCTCATCTAGATGTTTTGCTCACAATTATCTAAAGGTATTATCATCAACAAGTTGTAATTTGTGATTTTTTTCCCAGGGTGAAGTCGGCCTCTGATGGACGCCTCCTTCATCGTCCAAAAGCCCAGGTCACGTTACCTTCAGCTGTGGATGAAACAGAGACGCTCCAGAAGCTTTACAATCTCCTGGAAGCCAAGGGGTTTGAGACACGGATGGAAGGAGTGGCACTCCTCCTAGACCTATGCAAAAACAGCCCCAATCTCATTGCCACTAACATTGTCCAAGTATGTAGGGTATCTGTTCCTCTTGGTAAAGATGGTGCTCATCCTTCTTGTTGCTTTGTTTTTTTTCTTTCTTTTTGGAAAAGGAGGAAAATTACTAAGGACAGATCTCTTCCTTCTACTCCCAGTAGCTACTTCTTCCCTTTTTCCAGAAAATGTTGCCTGATAATGTTGCTGTCAAGGGACTGAATCTGCTCTAATGGGAACTGTACAACGCATTAAATTCCAGAAATCTACCTGTTAGTTAGACAAGTGTTCTGGATCCTGGAAGAGTTGATCAGAGACATGCACTTCTCCAGATACAGATTCTGAGACAGGCAAAACAAACCTTGGATCTCCCCCAGCCATAGTTTTGGCAAAATCATAATTGCCCTCAGTACTTGAGGCAACTGTATAGAAAATCGGGTATTGTAAATATCTGCTTCCGTACTTCTAAAGCAAAGATACTGTTTTGCATTAATAAATGGGATTACTTCAGTGACCTATAGGTGGATAGAAACACCATAGAAACTATTCTGTCCCCACCCAAACCTCTTAAAAATAGGTGAAAATCTTTAAAGCAGCAGGAGGTTGCTCAACCATTCCAGTGAGTGGCCCACAAGAAAACAATGAAGTTGTGCAAGCAAGTGCTTGACCTGACAGAAAGGATCACTTTCATCTTTGGCATTGCTAAATGCTGATTTCAAACAAGGACATTTTAATCTAGCTTTCATGTTGTTTGTTCTCCTCACAGATTTTTGATTCTTTTGTCCTGAGAATTGCTGACAGCCACAAAAAAGTGAAGCAGATGGCGCTGGATATGCTGGCAGAAATCATACCCATCCTGAAAGATGCTTTGAACCTGGTAATTGTCCCTTTGGTTGAAGGAATAACAAAGAACCTGAACTCAAAGGTCCTCAGGATTCATGCTGCAGCTGTGAATGCTCTGGAAGCATCCATTGCTCATTTAGGTAAGGCTGAGCCCTGACATGGACTCTCCTCAACTGTGTCTCTGCCTCTCTGACACAAGAGAACACTGAGTGCCTTGAGAACTCTTGGTGCCTGTGGAACGCTCCAGCTGACATCCACCAGAAGCTGTGGAGGTGCAGTTCTTNTCTTCACTGCTTACATGTGATTGAACTCTTGAGGTCCCTGATCTGAGATGTTTAACATAACTCCTGGTACAGCAGACAACTTTGNGAATGTGCACCAGCATTTCCCAAAATCCCAGGAGCCCTGTGCTGCTTGTCTGGAGAGCAGTCCTGGACTGCAGCTTTGCTACAATTCAGAGGCAAAGCGGTTTTTGCAGTTTGCTTGGGCCCAATGTTGCTTATCAAAGAATAGCTTTGCTGTTGGCATGAAGGGACACTGGCCCTCTGAGCTTCTGCAGAGCAGCCTCCAGGAAGGCTCCACATTATAGGAATTAGCTGCCTATTTTCCACCTTTCTTCCTTGCCTTCTTTTTTCAAAGGGGAACTTAGGATTCACCAAGTGCATTTCTTTAAAACAATCAGATAGAAATCCAGCTGTCAGTGATGCCTTGTTGCACATGTTGTTTTGCATGGGGCAGGATGGCTGTAGCAAATACCTACACAGGCAAGGGCTGCTCTAAATTCCTTTGCTGCAGAGATTTATGTCAGCTCTGAAAATGCTGTACTGGGGAAATATGCCTGAAAAATGGAGTGTTGAAGAGGCAGATCTTCAAGGGGAGTTTCTACTTTTTCCACCTCAGCTGCTATGTGAACTCATGAACTGCCTGACTCAGTGCCTTTCTGTAGCCCAAGTCTGGGCTTCTTCCTGTTTGCTCTGCAATGCAAAACCTCTTCACTGCTTACATGTGATTGAACTCTTGAGGTCCCTGATCTGAGATGTTTAACATAACTCCTGGTACAGCAGACAACTTTGCATTTAAAAATGTGAAAGCAGATCTCTTCTTTTGGAATTTACCCCCCCCCCNAGCAGATCTCTTCTTTTTGAATTTCCCCCCCCCCCCCGCCAAGTAGGCTGGAAGGAAAGAAGAAAAGGATTCAGAAATCAGCAGAAATTTGCTTTCTTTTATAAAATGGGACTGCCCCTGCCCTTTCCCTCCCCACTCTCCTTTCTCCTGTGACCTCAGAAGAATGAACAGAAACGTGTGTTTCTCTTGTAGATAAAGTATCGCTTATGAAAGAATTCAGCTACCAGTGGAGTCAACTGAGTGGCCAAGCTCTGCTGGATGTCACAGAGCGTATCACAGGTATAGCCTCTCCTTCTAAGCCAAGTGGTCTTCCCAGGGAATATTTACAAGGAAGGCCTGTGAATAGACAGTAGAGTAGCTGCTCCAAATGGGGAGGTGCTGAGCTTGTCCCTCCTGCAGCACCTGAGCTGGGGGCAGCGCTCGGCCTGGGGGCTGAGCTCTCCCTGGGGCATCTCAGAACCCACCTGCAGGAAAGGGAGGGGCTAGAAATGCCCTGGCTGGCTCCTGTCTTGGAAGCTCAGGGACATCTGTGATCCTGGTGGCAAGTGCTATTGCAGGGGATCAGTTTGTTTTGTCCTCACAGAATTCTTGTTTTGCTCTTGGAAAATTTTGAGGCTGAACCCTGCAGTTCCTGGGGTCACAGCTTAGGTCAAAACTCAACACACATAT
Organism: Toxostoma redivivum; assembly: GCA_013397375.1. Lineage (NCBI taxonomy): Eukaryota > Metazoa > Chordata > Aves > Passeriformes > Mimidae > Toxostoma > Toxostoma redivivum. The sequence continues at coordinate 13,165 of VXBI01004267.1, forward strand.
TAGAGGCACGGATTTGGTGCAAGGCAGCCTTTGGGGGCAGAGTTGCAGAAGCAGAGTGCTGAGGCTCCCTGCCTGTGCTGTCCAAGTGGCATTGGCTGAGCATTTCAGAGTGTGCAAACAGTGTCTTCCTGTGTCAGTGCTGTCCAAAATGCTACACATGCAGCTGATAATTGATTCCTCGGAGGAGCTTGCTGTGTCAGCAACAGCCAAGGAATAGAAAAATGATCATCTCAACATCTACTGGAGAAGATGATTTATAGCCTTGCTTTAACTGGGGCTAAATCCACTGCTAAGTGTGCCAGCATCTTTAAATGCAAGGGTTAATCCACCTTGTGTCTTCATCAGGCATCTCAAAAGGGCATGTTCAGTGGATTGGGAATGTCAAAGGCCCTTTAAAGAGCATTTGAATAAACTAGATCTCCAGGAATAGGGAATTTAGTTTTGCAGTTATTTTGATAAGGAGGACTTAAACATAAATTAGGACTACTTTAAAAAGAGCAAATGTTCTCTCTCAGATTTAGTGGAAACAGGCAGCTCCTTCTACTCTCAAGTTCTAAGTGATGAATGTCTTTAATTGCATTTAAACTCAAATCAACTCCCATTTTAAAATGGGTACCATAACCCTTTTCCCACTTAGCAGAATTAGTCTGGGATACTTTCAGGAGCTATTTAAATGCTGGTGTATTAACAGCATAGAGAAAATGAAGTCTCTTTCACCACAGAATAATAAGTGGCTACTACATAACACTTTGTCTGATCAGAAAATAAGAATGGTTTCTAGACCATTTCAAGTTTTGATCTCTCAGCCAAATCTGCCATGTTTGATACAGTTCAGTTGAGAAAATGAGCAGGAAGCAGGCTTCAGAGACAATGCTAGAAAACACTTCTGGTTTTGATAAAATTTCAGTCCTCTGTGTAGCATCTTTCTCTCTCTATTCTGCTATTTCAGTGCACATTGCAAGAAAAAATGCCGTTAACATTGGGAAGGAAAATGTCATTAAAATATGGAGATGCACAAATGCCCCAGCAAAGAGGTGCTGGAAATTATCTAAGACACCCTGAATTTTGAAACAGTTGTTTGTTGGAAGCCACAAAAGCATTCAGTCAAAGACACCAGCTAAGCACTGATCTTTCTAATCCAAATGTCAAGCAGCTTCCATCTCTGGCAGTGTGGTCTAATACTGCCCTTTGCTGTGTGCCACTGTGCAAAGGGAAGAGCCAGATAAGACTTTTGGCACTTGACATCAAGGGTGACAAAAATGGAATCATCCTTTTTGTTAGAAATCTCTCAATTGCCTCTCTACGGTGAATTTCCAAATCTTCAGTGTAGGTTTCGACAACTTCTTAATGGAAAGAAGAGGCAAGCTGACGTTTCAGTCTTTGTTCATGCAGAAACATTTTATGAAATGATTTAGTAAAGGTACAAATTCTGCCACAGAGTATAAGGCTCTATTTGGAGAAATTAGTCTTGAGAGGCTGGTGCTTCTGTTTTGGGGAGGATCAGCTGCTTTGGCCATTTCTGGATCGTGGGGCTCTGTGTGCTATTTCACTGATCTTAGCCAGAGAGACTTGCCAGAAGCAAAACTAGAGGTAGATCCTTGTTTGCATAAAGGTTGGTGGTTAAGAAGCTTGTGTCTCTCTCTCGGCAGTGCTTGTGGAAGGGGTTTATGGCAGGAGCCCTGAAGTCGTCCAGCGCTATGCCCTGCCCGTGCTCTGGTCCTTGCTGGAGAACAAGGCGCTGCCTGTCCGAAGCGCCAATGTCCGCACTGTGGTCACCAGGCTTGCCTCTGCCCTCCACGAGGCGATGGGCACCAAGCTGAGGAAGCGTGCTGCCAGCCAGCCTCCACATGTGCGGGCAAACCTCTCCAGCATTTTGGGCTGGTGAAGTATGGATGTTCTCCAGAAAGCTGACCACGTGCAGAGATGGACACCTCTGGATTTAACTTTATAGCTGTGGCAAAAATAACGAAACACTAAAGAAGGGTGTGCATCTGCCCCTGCTCTCTCCACTGCCCTTCTAGTCATGGCAGGGGGGCCTGAAGCAACTGCAGATTGAGGACAAGGTGAAGACCCAGCATGGCTCAGCCTCACACAGAGGTAAGGTGGGAGCTGGGCCGCTCTCTGGCAGGAGGAAGGGTCTTGTGCCAGCCTGGAGAGTCTGTGCACATTGCCAGGGAACAGCTCTGGCCTGCAGGGGCTCCCTGCCATGAGCTGTGCTGCTCCCAGTGCCCCGTGGAGCTGTAGGGCTGCTGAGCTGTGGGGCAGGGAGAAGAGCAGGAGGCTGCATGGGCAGCTGAGCCATTGCTGGAATGCACAGGGCTCTGGGCTCCCTGCTGTCCCAGGGCATCCCAGAGGCCAGGGTGTTCCCCTGGGAGCTCTGTGCAAGTGGGTCAGAGCCTGCCTCAAGTGGCTGCTGGCAGGAGATGTTTCCCTGCACAGCTATTTAGAAGCTTCCAGGAAATGTGTCCCATGAAATATGGAGCTTTAGATGCTTTATGTTTGCATTGCAGCCTCTATTATACTTTGTGTTTCCATTTTGCAGACCTGACTGGCTGACTGGCTCCACTCTTGCCAAGAAGATTTCCCTGGACATTCCTATGTCTCCTTACCCACAAAGTCCTTGCCTTGCATCCAATAGTGCTCTTTCCTCCAAGCTCAGGTAGAAGCTGCTGCCTGCCCAAACAGTGATTGAAGAATATGATTTATGCGTTGGGCTTTATAGTTACAGGTGTACATATGTTCTGATATTTAGCTGTAGGTTTGAATAAACTGGTTTTCACTGCATCTGTAAAATTTTGATTTTTTTTAAACTGTACATATTTTATTTTGATGAAATGTTGTGCATTTTTTAAAATTTGAAATAAAGTAGATTTTTGAAAATACAAGACCAGGACCTGCTAGCCTAGAGGAGATATCCTGTGGCTATGGGAGTGCAGCTCACTTGGTGCGCCATGTCTCACCATCCATTTCCTTGCTGGGCCTCTCCTCTTCCTCTTTTTCCTTGTTATTTTTGTGTCATTTGTCCTGCTGTTTGTGACTTGGCAATACAACGGGCCCAGCTGTTGACATGTTTAGGTGACAGTGGCCCAAACAGATCCAGTATAGTCAAAAGTTTTCCACCTAGGTGTCTTCTGTGCTCACAAAAGGCCTGAGCAAAGAAACAAAGAGAAGTGTGCCCAAATCCCAAAGCTTTGCTCCTTTGCAATCTCACCCAGATCTGGCTCAGAGGTGTCTTCAATCACCATTTCATAGGTAAGAAGTGGTCGTGGGAAAAGATGCACTGCTTTGGAAAAGGCATTTGTTTGTACATTTACCCAGGACAGCAGTCCAACAGTGTTGTTTGCAACTTGTTTGCAGAAGGATGAGTGGACTGTGAGGCCAACAAGGAGTGACAAGGGTTCCTCAAATCTATTGATACTCCTGGGTGGCCTTCATCCCAGAGCTCTGGGATAATACCATAGTGCATCTCACACACATTCGGCCTCCAAGTAAAGCTTGGCTAATTAGAGTGAAATAAACAGAAGAGTAATAATAAGGACAATTAAACTTGTCACTTTGGAATGAGTCTATTGTTTTCCAGTGTCAACCCTGTACAGCATGCTCCCAAGGCTTGTTACAAACAAGTTTGAGATTGCTTAAAAATTCACAGGCAAGTTTATCAGGAAAAACCAGATTGAATATTAAGGAACAGCTCTACAAAATTCGTTGGCAACATTAACACTAGTACTTGCTAGTCAGTTAAAGCACAAGGAATAAAAGCAACAAACAAAATGCAGTCAATCAAACCAGAAATGAACCGAGAACTATCTGTGTGTGTGTNTGAGCCCGGGGGCTGTTCAGCAAGGCTGAGGCCTAACAAGCGTTTCTCAGATGACAGTGTGGCCTGACAAGGCCAGGGGGGATTTACCACCATAATCTGAACCATGAAGTTTTGATGTAGGATAAAAAGAAGTGGCCCAGTGGAAGTGGACCATTTCCTCAGGCCTGTGGGAGAATCACAATGCAGATCCTTGTGCTACTGATTCCATCTCTTCTCACTTTTCCAAGTTCTTTGTGGCAAGGTCACTTAGGTTGGACACACAGCTCACAAGAATTGCTCCTGTAGTTTTCTGTACAATAAATACAAGTGAGATTACATTACATTACAAATCGTGTTCTGCTACAGGTGAACTGACTGATCTGAGGAATTTCTGGAGCAGTAAACTTGCTTCCTCAAGCATTTACTCTTTGAGGCAAGAAGCACAGCTTTCTGCTACGAGAACCTTGCATACTGTTCCACACATGTTTCATAAAGGCCCAAACCAACTCCAAACACTCTGCCTACAGCAGCTTTTCAGAAAAGGCTGCTGAAATCCAGGACAACTGCAAGTGGGTGTTGGAGGGGATTTGTCCTGTTCCTGTCATAAGAATTTTTAATGATCTGAAGCAATTTCATTCATAATGTAACATGGGATCTGAGTTTTTTCTTTTGATACGTTTGATGAGGAGTAACAAGCCTTGGGAGCATAAGGTACAGGGCTGACATGAGAAACCATGAGGATCTCTTCCAAAGTGACCTGATCAATTGTCCATTTTATTACTCTTCTATTTGTTCCACGCTTGAGCAAACTAAAGCTGTTCTTGGAGGCAAAACAGGCTTGGGATACACTACGGTGTCTCACAGGGTCAGCAGGGCTGGCAGTGACAAAGCAGGCAATCTGCTTCATTGTGAACCACTACAGAGCTACATCCCAGTGTGGGTTGAAGTAGTACAGTGTTATTAAGAGCTCTTTACCTGCCAGCAGGTGAATCTGGCAGGGCGTGCCAGGTGACACTAAGGTGAGACTTGGAGGGTGGGAGGTCTGAACACCATCCTTGCAGCCAGGCAGGGCAGAAAGGCCACCTGGGTGGGGAGGCTGCACAGAGGCCCTCCCTCTACCAGATGTCTACCCACTTCTTCCTTGACACTGTGTCTCTAGAAGAGGCTGTAGTTCAGATAAAAGGGAAGAAGTGAGATGGTTGAACTCCCACCTTTAAAATCAACCATCCAAAAGGTGAGGAATTCAAGGGTTTTTTTAATAATACAGAAGATCACTTTCTTTTTGTTTTTCAAGAAATTAGCTTCAGTTTAATTCCTCTAATCAGTATGGAGCTGGCAAGCCAGGAGAGAGAGCTTCTACTACTTAGCTTATGTGTTGCTCGTTGCCCATCCACTGCTACAGGATCTCTTCCCTTCCAAACATCGGGCAACCCACAGCCGTCTCCAGAATTTGACAATTACACCTAGAAAGTAATTATTTTCAAAAGCTACTTTTCAAGGCCTTTGTTTCTGTAACTCCCACTCCGTTCTGGGTTGAGTTTTGTTGGCTGTTTATATTTTACTTCTCTTCATAAAAAAGGAAATGCTGTGACACAAACAATGGCACCATGTGTTACAGGTAAAAGAAGCGTTGCACTCCCCATTAGATGTCTCCAATAGTTAGTGAGCCTATTTCTGTAGGAAACAACCTGACCATCCAAATGTGTCACTTTTCTACTTCATTGTTACAGAGGTTTACTTCCCGCATTCGTTCCTGCAGACACACCAAAAACAACCCACAAACATGATGTGCCTCAAAACATTTCTGAACATGGAATTTCCGGACAATTCAAAATTTCCACAAGAGAAATAGCAAGAGCAAGTCATTCTGAAATACTCTTCAACAGAGCTGTTACAACTCAGAAAACTAATAATTCTTTACATGGCTCCACAGATGATAAAATCATTTGACAGCCAGCCAGCAAAAAAAGAATACCTTACTTGAATCTGGATTTTTTTCCCCGTAGAGTGATAAGGTCAGTAATAAAGGAGAGAGAGGTAAGGTTTAACGATATAGCTGATTTCCAGTCCAGAATTAATCTGGCAAAAATGTCACCTTACTTACTGAGCAATACTTCTCCCTAGCTGCATTACGTATTCCAGCTGCATATCAGCAATTTAGGAGTCATTCCAAAGGAGCTGTACCCAGGATTTGGCAGAACCAACCCTGAGCAAAGGGACCAGAGGATCTGATCCCTTTTTCTGCATCAGCAAAAGTATTTCTTCAAGTCTTATCTCTCCTTACATTACACATCCAGAGATGGGAAAGGAATGACAACAGTCTTTGATTGAGGCTTTCAACTTGAAGGCAATGGCTGACACAGATGCACCAATTGTCTAGCACAATTCTACTTGTTGGGATC
>VXBI01004268.1:0-46200 GCA_013397375.1 Toxostoma redivivum
ATCAAAGCATTGAAAGATATTTTTGATTTCTGTTTAATTCCACTGATTGAGTATCTTTAGACTATCCAGGTATTTTACAGGCCTTGGAATTGTTGAAATAAAATATTTTTAAATTGTCTTCAGCTTTTCATGGACTACTGTGTGAAGTGCTATGATCTTTTCATGCAAGGGAGAGATACCTTTGAGGAGTTGGATGCTGAAGTGCAGTCAAGATTAAGTAAGTTTTCAAGTTTTAATTAAGTCTTCAATTGTGTTACTGGTTTCTTTTCTCCTAGTATCAGTTTGTTCAGTTTACAAGTGAAAAGGATCTAAGGGAATCTGAAATTATTAAGTACCTTTCAGTTACTTCAACTTAATGCTCTCTTCTTTTTTTATATATTTTAACAGTACAGATGGATAGGTCATGATCTGCTATCAGCTGTAGCTGTGTCACCTGATTTTTTTTTAATGGCTTTGTCACAGAAAACCAGTATACAATTCTTCAGATGCGAACTCCATCTATGCAGATGACTCCTGTTTCTGTCTGGCAAAGCTAACAATTTTAAAAAATATATATTTTCAGAGAATGCACACCTGATAAGTAAGAAAGTTCTGCTTCTGAAAGCTCTGAAAACAGTCTGCAAGAGTTCCAAACTCTATTTTGAGGGTTCTTGAGCATGATTCAGCATGCACCTATGTGTTTGTCTTCAGGGAGGTGGAAAATTACTAGATTTTTTTTGACTCACTCATTTCGCCACCTCTACAGAAATACAAACAGAATGTGAGAACAAGGAAGAAAAACATTTCTTACTTTTTTGCTCTTCTATGAAAAGCCAGGTTAAGGGCCCTTTGTTTGCAAACTGGAGCCGTCCATTGGAGAGGAAATAAGCTACCGCACTGTTGCTGAATATTAGGAAAAAATAATCATCCCATTGTTTGGCAAAGGCCAAGTGAAGTTAGGGAAAAGATGTCTCAAGTAGCAAGGAAGTATATGGATAAGAAAGAGGTTGTTAAATAGGTTTGACCTGTTAAAGCTTCACAAGGTAGTCCTGACTTATATACTCTCCTGTGGTGTGGGCTGTATGAGAGTTTGAAAACCCTTACCTCTTGAAGTGACTTTGTGGACTGAGAAACCCATTTTTCGTCTTGTTTGTTTTGGGGTTTTTGCCTGGTTGCATTTAACTGAAAGGTTTTTCTGGTAAGTTTGTTTCTTGGTTGTTTTTAGTTTTTTTTTTAATGTAATATATTTGTCCNTGACACGTGAGATTCAGTGGTAACAATATATTTTATGGAAAATATTTTGCTTGAAAAGCCAGATTCTGCTTTTAATGCATCATGAATTTAAAAATGGGTTAGTGGCTATGCAGGTGGCAAATTGAAACTCCTGCCAACTGTGCAAAATGTGCTGGATTTATTCCTGGCTTTCCATGCCCTAGTTTTATCTGCCCTCTGTATATTATTGGAGTTGAGTTGTGAACTACTTGTAGTAAGAATTGTCTAAATGCAGTGTCAGATGCAAATGAGAGACTTAATGCTGAAATGTAAGAATCTTTTCAGTCTTCCTTGCTGTTAATTTAAAGGTGTCTGACTTGACTCAGCTGTCACAGAGATAAAAAATTATTAAAGTTCTTTAGTTATATATTTCTGCTATTGATACTGACCAATTACTGTCTTGTCTGGAAAGTGAAGTCGTTGTTTTGTATTCATCTAAGAGTGGTTGTTCTTTTCACCCATTTCATAGGATCGTAGAGTAACGCTACGAAACGTGAAATCATCTCTTCAAGCAGATGTCCAGAAATACCAGGCTTATTTGGCCAGTCTGGAATCTCATATAGGCATCCTTGATCAAAAACTGGAAAGTCTTAATGATAAAGTTGAGACAGCAGGTAAGGAGGCCTTGATCACAGTCAGGACAGTGAAGCTAGAAAGAGTCTTCAAATAATTATAGTTCTTAGCTTGAGGAGAGAGCAAGATACCTGGAGTAGGATGATGCTGCAAATAAACTTTCCAGAATGGATTGCTAATAAAGATTTTCTTTTTTTTGTCTAATAGCTCTTTATACACTAGAGTAATGAAACGGTAATGATATATAATAATTATTTATTCATGAAATACAGAGGTGAGGTTTATGTATACAGGCTGGTATTTTATGTCCATTTCACAAATTAGAAACGGAAGCAGAAGCAATGAAGCAGGAGAATGCCCGGCTCCGGCATATCTTAGATAACCAAAAGTACTCAGCTGTGGACATTGAGAGAATAAAGCACGAGAGAAATGAACTGCAGCAAACCATTAACAAGCTGACTAAGGAACTGGAAGCAGAAGAACATCAGCTGTGGAATGAAGAGCTAAAATATGCTAGGCATAAAGAGGCGGTATGTGAAAACCTCACTATACTCAGAGATGGCTGTCAGTTTTCATGATGCAAGCTTAAAAATTGGAGTCTTGTTAATTTCTTTCCCAAATAATCCAACAACACCATATACGTATCTGACTGGGCAAAGCTGACAAGAATAGTCTCTGTTTACAATATTTTTGAAAAGTGTTCCTTTTTTTCTGTTTTGTGATTAATGTGTCCCCCTTTTTCTGTTTTGAGATTAATGGAAACATTTTGGTTTTTTTCTGCATCATATGAGATGTAGCTAGAATATGAAGCACTGTCAGCTCTCACTGCTATAACATTAAAAACTTTGATAGCATTAGCATACCATTGCTTTTATAACACAAGACATTTCAGGCCAATGTTAATATTTCAGAGCAAGGAAGTAAGGCAAAACTAGTGAATTTCAATCAATAGATTTACATGCATTTAGGACCTGATTAGTTCTTTGTGTAGTTGTAGCATCTTTCAAGGGCCAAGTTCAATCCCTTCAAACAGAATGAAAATATATAGTCCTGTAAGTAACAGGGTTTAAAAGCTTCTACTTTGCCAATTGGAGAACTAAAGAAAAATGTTTCAAATATGTGATAGGGTTACCCTTTATCAAGCACTTGTATTAACTTAAATCATCATGTGCAAGTATGAAGCATGTAAAACTAGAAAAAAAATTGGGTTCTTAAATGTTTGCATATAAATAGCACTCATTAATTAGAAATTAGAGCATTTAATAAGCTTTACTTAGAGGCATGCTCAGGTTAGTTTGTAATAAGGATGTGTGGCTGTGTGGCATTTTTTGTCAAAACTAATGAGAGAAGGCATATTGACATGATGACTGGTTATTGGTTCAGTATTATTTTCCAGCATGTTTTTGGTTACCTATCAGCTATTTCTCAAAAACTTAAGGCAGGGAAAGTTATGGCAGATGAATATGGAAAACCACAGGTGAAACCATTCAGTGTCAGCCATATACACTGAGAAACCTAGCTAAGCAAGCTCTTAAAGAATCCTAAAACAATATCTAATGCAGCAAACTGCTGGACGGGCATTACATACAGCTCTTGAATACTGTGCTGTAACAAGGAATCATGTCTGTAGAGAGCAACTCAGGAACTTGTTTAAAGTACTATGTGTATACTTCTTGCAAAGCTTTGCACCTGTATCTCTTCTTGATTTCTGCCCTTTTCTCCTTTGAGCAGATCGAAATGCAACTGGCAGAGTATCATAAAATGGCTCGAAAGCTGAAATTAATTCCAGTAAGTGCTGAGAATTCCAAAGGTCACGACTTTGAGATTCAGTTTAATCCTGAGGCAGGACCAAATTGCCTGATCAAATACAGAGCTCAGATCAAGGTAAGTAGAGTCAACACTGAAGGCTTTAGTAACTACTCACAAAAAAGATGTGTTTCTTTGGAAATGCTGGAAAGGTCTCAATCTCACAATGAAATGTCATTGAAAAGCTTGTGCGATGAGTCACCATAATGACATTGTAGTGTATGAAAGAGATTTGGTACTGGAGAATACAGTAGCCTAAAAAAAGAAAAAGAAGGAAGAGATGTACTAGGGTGCATCTTGGTTCAAATAAGAAAATTGCATTTGTTGGCTCTTCTTGTATGCATATTACAGGCTCCCCTCATGGAGATCATAAATGAGACTGAGGAAGAAATTAGTAAAGCTACTGAACGGAAAATTACTTTGGAGGATACTTTGGAACAGGTATGTTGGTTAATGAAGATTAGGACTAAGATACCAACCCTAAAACCTTACCTGCTGCTTTCATTCAACCTTTTGCACAGGTGACGTGTGGTGTGGTGGGTTGGTTTTTTGGATTGGTTGGGGATTTTCTGAGGACAAGCAGAGAGGGAGAAGCTGTGAGAAAACTGCTTTAATTGTGATGAAACCCAAAAGTGTTTCTAAGAATTGAGGTCTTTGTTGGTTGAAATATTGTGTATTCCTGAATTAAAGTTTATGTAGCTTACATATATTTGACCATAAACATTGGAAATACTTGCTTTTAATAAGTTACCCATTCCAGTCGATTGTGTGGCTTACCATCACTGACAAATTGTCATCAGGAAGATTTTTGGCAATATTGGGTTTGGGATTGATTGAAAGAAGAATTTTATTTCCTCATTCTTCTACATTTACCTCAGTTTTTATTGCTGAGCATGATGTTATGTGGTATGGAATGTCCTCTTTGTCTATGCACCTTCTCAGTCCCTTGCCCATCCTCATTCTACTCAGTGAGGGCCTCTGTGAGGGATAGAAAGCCTTGGAATGCTGTGCTAGCACTATTCAGCAGCAGCCAAAACATTGGTGTGTTACCAGCACTGTATTAGCCCTTATACAAAACAAAGCATAATACAGGCTGCTATGAAGAAAGGTAATGCCATCCCAACCTAGCCTAGTTTAATTGGTTTTTTGGAGCTTCCAGGTGTAGTTTGTGATGGCACGGACTTATATGTTGGAATTTTTTTGGAACCATATTTCCTTGGTGATGTTTTCATCCTAGGTGAATGTAATGCTAGAGGACAAGAAACGCAGTGTGAAAATGCTGACAGAAGAAGCTGAAAAGTTGGATGATCTTTACCAGCAGAAGCTTAAGGTAGAACTTACAGCTTGATGACCAATTATCCTTAATGATACTGTTATCCTTAATCTTTGTATTTATAGGTAAGTTTTTGGGTTGCATTTTTGTTTGGGCTTCTGCCTTTGCCTTCTTCACTTCCTCTTACAGATTTTTTTCAGTTTTTTCAGAAAAGTGATTTGATTGCTACCTTAACTGAATCAGTTTTCACTTTCTTGTAAGAGAATCTGGCATGGTACTGTAGCAGATCCTGTAAATCATAAATTACTGCATCCAGTAATAAAAGCAGCAACAATCATCTGACCTCAGGATGTCTCCAGGAGCAGTCCCTATCCTTCTTTCCACTCACAGTTCAGCAACAAAACGTAGCCCTCTCTGTTAACAATTGAATGGTATTTTGGTACTTCCCAACTTGTCTGACAACACTGCTTTTGGTGGGGCTGTGGTGCTCTGCAGAAAAAGGTTCTTTGAACTAAGCCAGTGTTTACCGTATGTGCTCTTGTAAATCCAAATTCCTGTCCTATAGCTATGAAGCAGGGTTATTTCACTGCTAATACCTGCTGAGTTGTCTAAAGGAAACTAATTTAGTTTCTATTTTCAAAACCACATGATTTGTGCTCTTGCATAAATTTTTCTCTAAAGTTAAGCTCATAAAATACACAGTTGCCACTGGATGTTTATAATAAGACAGTCATGTAATTCCTCTTGTAATTTTTTGAATGCTGTTTGTAAGCCTTAAGTATTAAAATTATTTTTGAAGGATGATGTTTCAGTAATCTATCAGAATTGCATGATGAGTTGATGGTAGAATTTTGTTTGGTTTTGTGGATTGTATAGCATCAACAGTATCATTCTCCTTGAAGAGATGATTACTTGGAATTGTATGCTCTTTCAGACAAAAAGGAAAAGCTATTTTCCTACTCAAATGTGGTTATATTTTTTTAGAAATATAGAAACAGTTGTTCACGCTGTGCCATTTCTAAGCTATTTAGACTATCTAAACAACACTTTTTGAGTTTAACTCTGAAGGGAAAATAGCTGCAACACAGACCTTCTAAATATGGTTAGAGGAATAAAGAGATGGTCAGGCTTATTCTGTGATGGGGATTATACAGAAAACAGCTGAAACTTTAGGTTTGGGAGGGATATCCTTAGGGAAATTTTTTCAGTTCTGAACATGGAGTTACTTGTGTGAATTTTGAATCCAAGCATTAGGATGTAATCAGGTAATAGAAAGAAGAAAAAAAAAATCCAAATTATTCCTGAGCAATGCAGGTTTTTTTCTCCTCTTTCCTTATGACTGTAGGAAATAGAAGAGGAAGAGCAAAAATGTGCAAAGGAACTGGAATCATTGAAGCAGCATAAACAGTTACTTGAGAGTGGTGTCTATGAAGGTCTCAGCGAAGCCACAAATGAATTGCATGATGTCCAACGACAGTAAGACTCATAACTTCCATATTTGCATTATTTATTTTGATTTTTAAGGATCAAGATATTGTCTTGAATGTTACATAAAGTTGTTTCAGCATGTATCCATCTCAGTTTGTTAATTTCACAAATCAACAACTGAAAGATGTTTCTCCTCAACAGTATTTTGCTAGAGTATTAGTCTGCTGTATCAGAACTCCTGTTTTCCATGTAACTTTTTTTATATATATGGTTGTAGCAAAGCAAAGTTGTTTCCAAACTTACATGACAACTGCATTTTATACCTCAGAATCTGGAAAGAGTATTGGGACTCTAAGGTACATTGTTTATTATCAGTCCCTTTTTTTTTTCTTTTTTGAGTGTTAATATATTCTAACTTGGTTCAAATCTGTACTAATAGAAAAAAAAGTGGCTAAACATGATGATAAATCAGACTTGAAATGATTGTTTTAAATGTCAGGAATTCTCTAATTACGGACATGACCTTCTGAGTGTCTTTATCTTTTAGATATCAAGTTGTTCTGCAAGCAACAACAGAAGAGAAGAGAAAAATTGGTGCTAACTTGAGTCGTCTTATAGAAACAGTTGCTACTCATATAGCATCTATAGTGGTAAGCTAAAATTTGATATTCAGAATTAAATCTCTCTAGAGACATTTGCAGTTAAACACTTGGAAATAAGAACTTATTCTTTCCAAGGAAGTATCAGTTATTTAGCTGCTGCACTGAGTCTCTGGATTCTAGTTGAATTTTCTGATAAAACCTTTGGTATAAATAATCAGAATTGATCGTTGAGTTTAAGCAGCAACATTCTGTCAGGTTAAACCTGCTTCTTGTAGATGTCTTTCAGGAAAATGTTTTAACTGAAATCAGTTAACCTGTGCAATGACTGCTTAAAGTGCTTTGGCAGAATCAGTACAATACAGACAATGATAGAGCTAATAAAGCTTTCTGTACCTCTTTTCTAGAAATACATTGATGAACAGAATGCCAAAATTTACAGAGACTATGAAGAATTCATGTCTGAAGATCTATTGTCAGACTTGACCAGCATCCTAGACAGTTATAAAAAGAAGGCTGAAAGTGTCTAATCACTAGAAAGGTGAAGATAAAAATGTTGCATTTCTGAAGCTCTGGTATGGAGCTTTCTGAAAGGATGGGTACTACCTGTGTTTAGCACTGAAACTGGTTTTAAGTGGAAGGGAGTAGTTATGAATGTTCTTTGTTTTGTTGACACAAATACATTAAAGAATTAAACAGTATATTTATATTTTCTTAAAAAATGCTTTGCTAAGACTTTGTACTTTCAATAGCATATGTATGCATTTAGGGCACACGCATGACAGACAGTTCACATCCTTCCCCAAGCCTTATTTTACTAGCAAGACTAAATGTAAATGTCTGTCTCCTGCTTGTTCAGTTACCTATGGAACTGCACAGAGACACCTCTTACATGAGTAAAAAATCAAAACCTCTTTTGAAAATATGATTAGTCCTTATATAGTAGTCTTGTAAATAGTCTAGAAAAAGAGGTAGTTTGAAAACCAAGTTTTGTCTTTACCTGCTCATGCTCCCAGATGAAACTTCACTGAACTTCTTGAATATGTGTACCAGAGAAAGCTCCAAGTAGGACATCATATGAATTCTGGCTGTATATCTAATCAGTTGTAGGTTTGGTTCATGCTAGATACATCAAAGTGGTCTAAAATGTCTGTATTCTTGTTAAGCCACTTGGACAGACTCTATTTGACTTTTCTTCCTCAGGAAAGTAACAGTAAAATTAGTGTATGGGCATCTCTGGTCCAAATACTTTGAAGAAAACAGATTGATGCTATGTGAGAGTAGTATCTTTTTATGTATTCTGTGTATAATTTTGTGTTTAAAAAAAACTAAATAAATAAAACCCAGCATGCGTATGTTGGATTGTTTATTGTGGTATTTCCCAATGAAAGCATTGAAGTATTTGAGTGTTGTTTTTAAAGGTCAGACATTCAAATATAAAAAGATAAAAACAATTTTGCAGTTTTTTAAAGGCTTTTAGCAGCTGACAGATAAAGGAAAATGCTCCTTAATTCTACAATATTTGAATGAAACACATATCCCTAGGATATACAACAAAACTTGAGTTAGACCATTTAAATACAGACTGCAAATAAAAACTGAATTGTCTAATTCTGGGCTATTTTTGCAGAATGAGTTTACAACTCAGTTATCCTTAACACGGTAAGTGAATCTTCTGGCCCTGGTACAAGTATTTTGTTTCAGATATGAAAATGAATGACATTATTTAAGCTTCTAATTTTCTGTTCCTTTTTTATACTCCAGAATTTTAATTTGACAGCTAGAAAAGTCTTCTGACAGGTGGGAAGTTTTATTGCTTCCTTTTGTTGTCCTCTTTTATCTTTACAGACTCTTTGTTTTCTGTAACAGACTAGTGTTTACTACATCCCGATTCCTTCTCTTTAGAAGTTTTTTCCTTTTGTGATCTCTTTAACGTTTTTGTTATCTAAAGCAATGCAGCAATCTAATGTAGCAAAACTATGAGCTGTATATGACAGCCACATTACTTTAAAGTATGTGCTTATTTAGGGGCTATGTTTTCTCTTGACTCCCCCATACCTGTTTGTCTCTGCTTCTATCACTGATCTTGTGCTGCATCTGAAGGTTCCTTGTCAGTTGATTAAATGAAAGCAAAATAAATGGCATTTCCAAGGACTTTATATTAACTCTAATGAACATAGGTCAAAGAATCAAAATCACCACGCCTTCACTTAAAGCACTGGCCAATGTAATATTCTGAAATCCATGTTAGTAACATTGGCAATGTTTTTGTTATTGGTCTGTATGTCAGTTAAGCTGAACTGCTTTCAGAACCACCTCAACTTTGGATTTAGGTTCTGTAAAATACTATGCAGCTGTTTGCTGCAATCTAACAGATTAACGTCAGCCAATGTTGTCTAGGTACTACGTCTTCGCAATTTAAAAATTGAGAGAATTGTTTAATCCTAGTTGAACATGTCTCCTTTGTGATATTGGAAGTCAGGTAGTTATTTTTGATTTGTATTCTGGAATATGGCTTTCAAATTCAGGCAGTAGGCACTAGAACATAATTACTGCTCTTGGTTTTGGTTTTGTTTCTTTATTGGAATATTAAGTCTTAATGAGAAAGTACCACAACAACACCTGTACATTTCAGTAGTATGAGTCATTTGTAAATTTTGGCTTTTGTATGGATACAGTGGCCTCATTTAGTGCTAGTGTACCTTTTGTACAGTTTAATGTGTGAAGTTTTTGTGTTCTTATACTCAATAAAATTTCTTATGCCAGTTTCTATAAAGGACTGATTCTTACTGCAAGTGTAGAAATGCGACATAAAATCCCAATTAATCTGACTTTCCTCGAGGATCTAGATAATCATCTTAGCAGCAGATATTAATTCCCTGGCTCTTCTTGCTGTTCAACATGCATTGTGTAGAGGAAAAATAAAATACAGAAACGTCTTCTTCATGTCAGTTTTAGAGGAATAAAAATTGCTTTAACCTTTTTATAAATAGATGGCTTTTTAAAAATTCTTAGGAACATAGGGCCAAGCTGCTTTGACAATGATTTATGTGGTGTCCTTTTGGCATTAATCTCACTGACGAGCCTTTTGCTATCTTAATATTACATAAGTATTTCCTTTACGTGACCGCTCTTGAATCTGCTTTTTTATTATTATTTAGCTATAAAAAAAATACTTGATGCTGTAGAAGCATGGCTTCTACATGGAACTCTGTAGCTTTCTTCTTTTACCTAGGGCATGTTGTTTTTTTTCATATTTTGTTGTCAGAAGCTCTCATTACCATCAAGAATGTGCTAGTTCTTTTTCTGGAGTATTTCTTTAGTGCATCATGTAGATTCATTCAGGTTGGAAAGGGCTTCTACTTTCATTGAGTCTAACTGTTAACCCAACACTTCCTAGTCCACCACTCAACCATGTCCCTGAGTACCACATCCTCATGACTTATAAATGCCTCCAGGGCTCATGATTCAACCACCTCCTTGAGCAGCCTGTTCCAATGCTTGACAGCTCTTGCTGTGAAGAAATTTTTCCTAATAGCCAATTTAAGCCTTCGCTGCTGCAACCTGTGCCTGCTAAGGCTTTAACTTTGCAGTGTCTGTTCAGCTCACTTGAATGAGGCTTCTGCAATGCTCTTCATTGGTTTTGCCAATGTAAAGCATGGCATGCCTATGCAAGCCTTTAGTTAAGAGCTGGGTAACAATTTGTGCTCTCTGGTGCTGTAATACTTTCAATAGTTTGCCTGCTCTGGCTTTTTATGGGAGTTCTCATATCTGCTCTAACTTCTGAGGTAGAATTAAAAAACCACCTATATTTTTTAATCTTCATTTTTGAAAGAATAAGAAAAGAAAAAGCCAATAGCTAAAGACATTCCCTTTTCTAACTAACAGGGGCAACTCCCTCAGTGTAATGCTCTAGTAAAAAGGGAAGACTGGTCTCTCATGCTGTAAAACAATGGAGATTTTGTGAAAAAGGTTATTGCCTATTAATTCTTAATCTACAGGTTATTTGGTATGCAAGTATTTTGAGCACTGCAAACAATCTGAAGAGACTATATGTAACCTTTCCATTCTTCTTTAGGGTGCACTTGTTTGCTTTAATACTGGAAACTTTAATGTGTCCTTTAGAGCCAGTTAAGCTTCCTCTTTTGGCAGTAGTACAGAACAGGGGATTTACCTGATTTTTTAATGCTTCTTGTCTACAAATTTTTGACTGTGAAAAGGTCCTGGTATGATGAAATCATGTATCATTGAGAATTTTGCTTGCAAAGCTCTCTGCCATATAGGGCTACTGAATCTTCATTGGGATTTTACATTTTAGGCGCTTGTTGGAAGTTTTGATGGTATTTATTCCTTTTTTAAGAAATGGAAGAAGAACAGAAGACACAAAGGCCTCAGTGTACCCCACTGGATGAGAGACTATCAATGCCTTAGCCAATGTCATATCTAAGAGATGTGCACTGACATCTTCAGTCCTGTATCAGGAGATTAGCAGAGACCAATCACTCAGCTTGAGGAAACTCTTTAATTTTGCAGGCTTCTTTTTTTTTTTTTTNAGATTCATTCAGGTTGGAAAGGGCTTCTACTTTCATTGAGTCTAACTGTTAACCCAACACTTCCTAGTCCACCACTCAACCATGTCCCTGAGTACCACATCCTCATGACTTATAAATGCCTCCAGGGCTCATGATTCAACCACCTCCTTGAGCAGCCTGTTCCAATGCTTGACAGCTCTTGCTGTGAAGAAATTTTTCCTAATAGCCAATTTAAGCCTTCGCTGCTGCAACCTGTGCCTGCTAAGGCTTTAACTTTGCAGTGTCTGTTCAGCTCACTTGAATGAGGCTTCTGCAATGCTCTTCATTGGTTTTGCCAATGTAAAGCATGGCATGCCTATGCAAGCCTTTAGTTAAGAGCTGGGTAACAATTTGTGCTCTCTGGTGCTGTAATACTTTCAATAGTTTGCCTGCTCTGGCTTTTTATGGGAGTTCTCATATCTGCTCTAACTTCTGAGGTAGAATTAAAAAACCACCTATATTTTTTAATCTTCATTTTTGAAAGAATAAGAAAAGAAAAAGCCAATAGCTAAAGACATTCCCTTTTCTAACTAACAGGGGCAACTCCCTCAGTGTAATGCTCTAGTAAAAAGGGAAGACTGGTCTCTCATGCTGTAAAACAATGGAGATTTTGTNGATAGAACATGATCTGTTAACAGGACTTTTATAGACATGACAGATGCCAGGTCTGTTGTCCACTACTGCCAGCTGGAGAGTGGACCTCTTGCAAATGCTGGTTCATAAAGGTCTACCAGTCCCAGTGTTTGCCTGAGGTAGACAAGATCGTCTGTCTACAGGATGATTGCCTGCACTATCCCTGCATTAACAGAAGTTCTTAGCAAATGCTTCATGATAAAAAGGACCCTTTGTGTTGTGTGGCCTGTATGTTGTTTTCCCTAGCACCTCATGCATGAGACCACCATGAGTTTTAATTGGCAGTGACCTGATAAGCATTTTAGTCTCAAGAACACTTTGTACAGGGAAAAGATTTAAAAAGCATGTAACATTGTATGTTACTCTAATTTCACCTCTAAAGAAACATTTATCAGACTGGGAAGACTCCAAAGCAGAACGAAAGACACATGGTGATGAATAGTGCATAAATATTTTGAACAAGCGAGATGTATGTAATTTCATTTCATTTTTCCTACAAGGATTCAGAATAGTGAATGCCTTTGTATTGGTAGAAGTCGTGGTTCTTCTGAGAACACTGAACACTAGTGCAGTCATACATGACAACTGGTATGCCTAGCTGAAAGGTATTCACTATTCTGCCTGGAAAAGAGCATCTGGAGTTACTAGTTCTAATTATCTGGAAGCTATTGATTAGCAATGGAAATTACATTACATTTGAAATGCAGCATGGACACCAAATAATGGAGTCTGCCTGACCACGGCTGGGTAGTGACTTACCATCTTCTTCTGCCTTCCAAGGGTTAGGCCATCACTTGAAACAAAGTCATAAGGAAAGCTGCAGAGCTGAATCACACAAGACAAGAAAGGGAAAACAGTCAGAGGTTGCATGGTTCAGACACTAGTATTTTAAGAGGAAAACCACTAACTTGAAAGATACAAAAGTTTAAAGGTATAAACAAGAACTCAAGGAATCACAATTCAGCATTAATGAGAATGTTTTCCAGCAACTGCAGGATTGTTTGCTTCCTCAGAAGCAACTTCTCAGATGTTTTATTATGTGTGCTGAGAACATAAATACTTAGCCTAAAAGCTCCTTAAATACCATCTGTCTTTTGTGTGTGCTTGTCTTAGGCTTGCATGGCCAGGTTTTGGTAGCAGGGGGACTACAGGGGTGGCTTCTGTAAGAAGCTGCTGGAGGATTCCTCCACGTCCTGCAGAGCCAATGCCAGGCAGCTCTGAGATGGACATGCTGCTGGCCAAGGCTGGGCCAATCAGAAACGGTGGTAATGCTTCCATGATAACATATTTAAGAAGGAAAAAATAAAGGTTATTGGCAACTGAAATTGTAGTCAGAGAAGAGCAGAGTGAGAATATGGGAGAGGACCAACTCCATTCAAGGTCAGTGGAAAAGTAGGGGAAAGAGGTGTTCCAGGACTGAGATTCCTCTGCAGCCCATGGTGAGAACCATGGTGAAGCATGCTGTCCTCCTGCAGCCCACAGAGGTCAACAGGGATATTGAGATCCACCTGGAGCCCATGGAGGAGACCAACACCAGAACAGGTAGATGCCCAAGACAAGGCTGTGAACCCATAGGAAACCCATGGTGGAATAGGCTTCTGCCAGGAACCTGTGGAGAAAGGAGCCCACACTGAGCAGGTTTCCTGGTAGGATTAGTGACCCTGTGGAGGGCCTACACTAGAACAGGCTGTGTCTGAAGGACTGCACATTGTGAAAAGATGACCCACATTCCAGCAGTTTGCAGAAAACTGTTTCCTGTGGAAGCGACCCCACACTGTAGCAGGGGAAAGACTCTTGCTGATCAGCATAAGGAATAATGTATGATGAACTGACTGTAACCCCCATTCCCTGTCTCCCTGTGCCACTGAGGGGAGCAGGTAGAGCTAGGAAGGAGAGAAGCATGGGGGGAAGATGTTCTTGATTTATTTTACTTCTCATTTTATTTTTTAGCTGCTCTGACTCTGTTAGTAAAAAATTAATATCCCCAGTTCGAGTGTGTTTTGCCCATCACGGTATTTGGTGAGTGATCTCTCCTGGTCTTTAGCCCAACCAATGAATTAATTTTTTCTCCCCTGCCCAGCTGCAGATGGGAGTGAGAGACTGGCTTTGGCGGATGCCTGGCATCTGGCCAGCATCAACCCACCACAGTGCTACAACAAAAACTGTGTGATACATGCTTGAAGAATCTCTGCATGGCAAAACACGCCCATAGATGACAAAGATGGGGCGATGTCCCACCCCAAAATCCGAAGTATGAGGCAATGCCATGCAGACATATCACAAATAATTGTCAACCGGGCTTGCCAGGGCTTGCTTGGAGTCCCTGGTGCCACTGCTACTGGAGCTGGTGATAAAGTCACTCTTTGAAGGTTCAGGAGAAAGCAGCCAGGGAAAAGGGAAAGAGTAAAAAGAAGAGTGTAAAAAAGAGTGTTAAAAGCAAGGCAATAGGAAGAGAAAAGGGAGGAAGCAACCTTCCAAAAGAGAGAAAAAGAAAAAAAGGAAATACTAGTGATGCTCAGCTACAAAAAGTCTGGAAGACACTCGGCTAAGACAATAGAACAGTAAGAGCAATTTGAATGGAAAAGCATAGGGTCTTACATATGTGGCAGGATCTTTTCTGTAACAATGTATTTATTAAGTTTTCCTATTTCTTATTAATTTTACAGGAGAGAATTACATATTTGATCCCAGTCTTTTAAGAGTGTGATTGGAGGGACTTCTTCAGACATGATCTTAAAAATCTTTGCAATCATAGCAACAACAGTGTTTTATAGAATACTAATACTTGAAGACATAAAAATCTTATACTCCATAGCCTTTCCACAAATTAAAAACCATTTTCTTCCAATGTGCATTTGCCAGATATATGTTCTCACATATTTTTTCATTTGTGTTTCTTTTTCCACAGAGGAAGAAAATTTTTAAGGTTTGGTACATCCTAATTAATTTCCCATGAGAGAATTGACTCTGGGACTCACAAGGTGCAGTGGATTGCCATCAAACTTATTTCATGACCACTGAATATTTGGCTGCATTCATTTGCCCTTATCAAAGGTGAATGACAAGAGCTTCTTGCTGGTTCTCTTTTCAGAGAAGTTCCCTGCTATTGCCATGGTTTCCCACAAATAGTTCCATGACAATCCTAGGAGAGCTGACAGGCTAAATCCTACAAGTATCCATCTATTGTGGTGTCCTCCTTCCAAATACAGCTTTGGAAAACAGTGCAAAAAACTACAGTGATCAGATATGGAATAACTTGTTTTCCAGCTTAAACTCTTCCTACTCAGTAATATTCGGACATTTTATTCAAGACCAAAGTATACGATTAGTATGTCTCCTGGGAATAATTTCATTCTTAATTTTTCTAGTTCTTTATCTCTTTCCTATTCATATGAAGAAAAATTGTTTTATTCCTCACTAAATTAACCATTTTCATTATGTATTTCATAGTACAATCAAATGTTTTATGGAAGGTAGATCTTCCTGTCAGTTCTGCATTTTTCTTAATATAACCCCATGTTCCTTCTTGCTTTGTGAGATATACTAGAAGGTCCTGATTATCTTTCCTATTTTTTACTTTTAACTACAATACTTTCTTAGTTTGAAAATCCCAGTCATCTTAGGCATGCTTTCCACAACTATTTATAGCCTATCTGTAGTCAGCAGAGCCTTTATTTCTACTGGATTTTAATGAGCATGTCACTTTGTATTTATGTCAACAAAGTACACAATGAACACTGAGAATTTACATCAGTTTTACTAAAAAAGCCCAGCTGACAGAGTTGATTTGGACCACAGGAGGTTGAACTAATGGTTTGTTGTCCCTTCCCCTTCTTCACCATCTCTCTCTCAGTTGCCTTCAATTTTTAAAATTTAATTCAATTTCTTATCACATCAGTCAGGTATTTCAGAACCATGGACTGTGTTTACAGTCCTCTCAACTTGACTAAGTGGATTGTGTTTCACAAATTTTGTCACTTTATTTGCTCACTAATTTTTGTCAAGTTACTGAGTAGCAAATAAAAAAATTACTAGATAGCACTTCACTAAGACACTTCTCCATATCTACCCTAGTTTTCATGTTACGATGATAATTCATTGTTTAATTCTATGGTTTACTTTCTGTCTCTTGGCTTGGTTTTCTGAATATTGATGCTGTTGCTTCACACCTCAGTGGCTCAAGTAATGATGGTTCTTTTGTTCCACACCCCAGGGGTTCTCACTAAGGTACTTTTTCTAACAAGCAGGGTCAAAGGTCCATAGAGTTCTAAATCCAAGATGCCACCTCTTCTTACATATAAAACCTTTGTTACCTTGAGGAAGAACAGCACTTTTCCTTGGATTACTTGGAATTGGTAGCATTGCACCTACAAAGCACAGGTAGGCAGTAGCATCCAACATCACTCAATAGACTGTGCCCCTGCAATAAGCCACTAGAGAGGCTGTGCACTGTCTTCTAGTGAAGACACAATTTTCACTATGTGTATGCAAAATATTTGCTATATAAAAATGTCCACCACTGGGACTTAGTTAATATTTGCCCTCAATAAAAAAAGAAATCAGATATTTAACTTATTCCTTGAATGACAAAAATTAAATACTCACAGGATATAATGATAAATACATCCTCGCACACACACAAACACAAGAAAACACTTTCCTGAACATCATCTGAAGTATCAAATGGCAAGATGAACAAACTATTAGTTACTCTTCTGTTACTCCAATTTTGAAAAATAACATCTCTGACTTTAAAATACAGTAAGTAGATGAATAAAAATTCCTTTTTCCAGAAAAGAAATTTTTTCCACAAAGATGAAAATGATTATTCAGTTGTTCAAGAACAAAATATTTCATTCTGCAAAATGAAAACTCTGCAACTGCAGGCAATCTTTAAAGGAGCTTGGAGATAGGCTGAAGGGTGAGGAACTTATTTTTGTGTAAATTTCAGTTAGAAACATCCCTTTCTCCTTGCAATATTAATTTTGAAAGTAGATTAAATAGTTCATCGAGTTTTTTTCCCAAAGCACTTAGCATTCTAGCCTGTCTCAAGGCTAGAAACACAAGTACACTGTAAAACAAAATTTTGTTTGATGAACTCAAAGTAACAAGGTTTGATACACTATTCCTAATTTCATCAAGTCATCATTTAGTGGGGCTCAGAGTCACAGCCTATATAAAAACTCTCAAGAGACCCTTCCTCTCTTAACTGGTTAGCGCAAATACTCTTTATTTTCACAAAACTCCACACTGCTCAGTTCCACTATGCAATTTGCTTTGTAGTCTAACTGGGCCCAGAGAATGGTGGAGTTATGTCCAGATCATGACCAGCCACAAGTGGTGTTCTGCAGGGCTCGGTGTTGGGGCCTGTCCTGTTTAATAGCTACATGGACAGCCCAGATGACCAAGCAAATCTCAGTCACTTTGCACCAAGATGTGCAGAAGTGTTGATCTGCTGGAGGGGAAGAAGACTCTGCAGAGAGATCTGGACAGGCTGAGGTCAGTTGTCTGAGGTTCAACAAAGCCAAGTACTGGATCCTGCCTTAGGTCACAACAACCCCAGCCAGTGCTACAGGCTTGGGGAAGGGTCATTGGAAAGCTGCCCACAGGAAAAGGACTTGAGCATGCTGGTGACAGTGACTGAACATGAGCAAGGGTGTGCCCAAGTGGCCAAGAAGGCCAATGGCATCCTGGCCTGGATCAGCAGGACAATCTACCCTGTACTGGCCACTGGTGAGGCCACACCTTAAATCTTGTGTTCAGTTTTGGGGCCCTCACTGCAAGAAGGACACTGAGGTGCTGGAGCATGTCCAGAGAACAGCAACGGAGTTGGGGAAGGGTCTGGCACAAAAGTCTTATTAGGAACAGCTGAGGGAGCTGGGGTTGTTTATCCTGGAGAAAAAGAGGCTCAGGAGAGGCTTCATCTCTCTCTACAACCACCTGAAAGGAGGCTGTAGCCAGGTGGTGCTTAGTCTCTTCTCCCAGGAAACAAATGGCAGGACAAGAGGATATAGCCTCAAGTTGTGCCAGAATAGGTTCAGGTTGAACATCAGGAAGACTTTCTTCACTGAATGGGTGGTTAAACATTGAAAAAAGCTGCCTAGGGAAGTGGTGGAATCCCACTTCTTAGAAGTGTTCAAAAGGCATGTAACAAGATTTTTTTGCTACTCATTTGTCACCTCTACTGTTTTACAAACTTCCCCTGTATGCCATCACATCCTTTCCTCAAAACCAAGATTCCTTAAAACAGAAGCAGCTACACTTTTGTGAGGATTTGATGATTGAACAGTGCGATGGATTGAGAACCAGATGACCTGCAGATCCCAGAAGGTCATGAATAGTGGCACAGGATCTAGTTGGAGGCCTGTCATTAGTGTTGTCCCCCAAAACTCAATACTGGGTCCAGTATAATTTAACTTGTTCATCAATGACTTGGATGAAGGGACAGAAGCTTCTTCAGCAAGTTAAGTGATGGCACAAAGCTGGGAGGAGTGGCTGATACCCCAGAGGGCTGTGCAGCCCTTCAGAACTCAACAGGGTGGAGAGATGGACAAAGAATCTTATGAAATTCAACCAAGGTGCACGCAGGTTCTGATACAGGAAGAATAAACCCCTGCACCAGCACAAACTGGCGGTCAACCTGCTGGAAAGCAGCTCTGCAGAGAAGGGCCTGGTGGTCTTGGTGGACAACAAGTTGCCCATGAGCCAGCAGTGCCCTCATGGTCAAGGATCCTGGGGTACATTAGGAAGACAGCATCACTAATAGGTCAAGGAAGGTGATCCTGCCCCTCTACTCAGCCCTAATGAGCCACAATTGGCATTCCATGTCCAGCTCTGGGCTCCTCAGTACAAGACATGGAGCTCCTGCCGGACACATAGTGGGGGGCAACAAAGATGATTAAGGGACTGGAGCAACTCTCTTATGAGGACAGGATGAGAGATTTGGGCCTGTTCAGCCTTAAGAGGAGATAAATGAGAGAGACCTCATCAATGTATGCATGTATCTAAAGGGAAGGTGTTAAGAGGATGAAGCCAGGCTCTCCTCGGTGGTCCCAAGCAGTAGGATAAGAGGCAATGAGCAGGAACTGACACATAGGGAGTTCCACCTGAACACAAGGAATAACTTCACTGTGCAGGTGACTGTGCACTGAACAGATTATCCAGAGAGGGTGGGGAGTCTTCCCCACTGGAGACACTCGAACCATCTGGGCACAATTCTTTGCTCTGCCATGACCCTGTTTGAGCAGAGATTTGACCAGGTGACCCACTGCGGCCCCTTCCAACCTGACCGTTTCTGAGATTCTGTGATTGTGTGAAACGACACTGTTGGCACCTGGACTGGCCGCTTTGCTTTAAGGCAGACGAAGCGGGACTTCACACCTCTGCTCCCTGCCCGGCCTCGGCGCGGGCTGTGGCGCGCCCGCCGCTCGCGCTGCGCGCAGCGGCCGGAGGGCGGCGGCCATGGGCGCAGCACGCGCTCCCAACGTCCAGCTCGCCTGCGCCTCCTGCGGCGATCCCGATCCCCCTCCCCACCCGCACCCGGCGGCGCGAAGCGGAGGGCTCCAACTCATTCCGAGGTCGCAGAGCCGCAGCGGCGCTTTTCCTCCCCGGCCTTTTCCACCCGCCTACCCGGCGCCGGCCCCCGCCGCCAGCACCAGAGTCCTTCCTTCCCTCCCACCCTCTTCTTCCGGGCCCCCACGGCGCTTCCTTCCCCAGCTTCCGGGCTGGCTCCTCCTCCTCCTTCCCCGGCCGGGACGTATTTTGCCGGGCGGGGGCGCTGGCAGGCCCGGCAGAGGAGCTGTCGCTGCCGCCATCGCTGCGGGACGGTTTGTGTCTTCTCGGCTCCCCAACATGGCAGCAGCGGCGGGAGGCGGCCGCGCCCCTCGCAGGCCGGCGCCGCTGACCCCTCGCGGCAACGGGGACCGCACCGTGTTCCTCTTCGACCGGCGCCAGCAGCAGGCGGACCCGAACGAGAAAGTGCTCAGCTACGGCGAGGACAACTACTGCGCTTTCCGCAGCGCCGTCTGCCAGGTACGCGGCAGGGCGGGCGCGGCGGTGGCGGTGTTCCATGAGTGAGGGTCCGTCCATGCGGCACTGGGGCTAGGGCAGGGTGGGAGTGACACAGCCTGCTCGGGGGCCGCCGCGCCCGCCGCCTGCTCGCGAACTTTGTTGCCGGGACAGGTGGGGTAGCCATGGAGGAGCGACCGCGGGCGCCCCGTCGGCGTCGCCTTTCTCCCTCACGCCGAGAGGCCGGTGCGGGGCGGCGGCGGGANGGCTCAGAGCTCTCTTCCAACCTGAATGGCTCTGTGGCTCTGTTTCTGCTGTCCAAGGTGTTGGTGATAAGCGCCGTTTCCTGTCCGCAGCGCTGGCTGCCATTTAAATACCGTGTCTGTCGCGTGTCTTTGGGTTCTTATTCCCCGTCGTGACGCGAAACTTAATCCGTCTTCACAGCTCGGGGAGGTGGAGATTGTACGGGCCGTTTGCTGTAGTTTGCCGGCTCTACCAGTAGGCATTGCCCGTTTCTGTCACGGTTTCGTTTTCTGAGCGAGTGATAAATACCATAAACCTCTTAGCTGCCTGCGTGTTTTACCATGTGAAATGCGCAGGAAAATCAGATCTAAATTTCTGTACTATTTTAGTCTGATAAAAAAGATTAATTTTAATTTCTTTAGCCAGTATAATATGCACTTGCTCTTCTAGCATGTCAATTCTATTTTTTACATATAGATGGAAGATATAATAAATACCTGTTTTACACTTGACTAAATAGAATTATTTCTAAATTTTATAAAATTTATCGATTACTTATGAATAATATAAATACTACGGAGTGTCACTTTTATATGTAATATAACTATATCACGGTGAAATATATCATTATGTGTGATAATAAATAAGTGTATGTATAAGATACAGGCAAAATATTTGTTGAGGAAAAAATAACTAAATGAATAGTTTATACATTGTTCTATATCTGGACAATGTTTAATGTAATGATTTCCTACTGTGATGGAAGCTTTGAGTTGCCAATGCCAGCAGGGATAGCTGTCACCTGTGATTACCTCCTCCTTGCAAATTTCTATTTCTGTGTCCAAAATGGCGTAGCCATGATCCGGTAGGGGCACTGAGTCTTAAGGTGGAGTCATCTTCCCTAGAAGTGTCCAGAAAAGGAGTAGAGGTGGCACTTTATGATATGGTTTAGAGAGTGTGGTGTTATTCAGTCGAGGTTGGACTTGGAAGTTGTCTCCAGCCTTTTTGATTCTGTGATTATGTACTCATAAATAAGAGGGTTATGGAATATTAGCACATCCACTGGTCTGATCAGTGCCCCTAAAGTTGATCAAACTTGAAGAAACATTTAACAAATGCAATAAAGAAATGAGTACGCTACAGTGTAGCTTTCTAAGAATCTGGACAATGGGGTGTGTTCATGATCTTATAAGGGTTTGTATCTCCTATGAAAAATTTACGAGTGCTAGATAATTTTCTCCGTGAATTGTTTTAATACATTCCATTACAGTTGTACCTAGCAGGTGAGTTGCAAGAATACTAAGTATTTTCAGTAGTCAAGGCAAATATGTGCATGTTGAGCCCACCTTTCTTTTCTCTTAGATTTTGTAATTAATTGATAGAATGAGTTTAACGCTAATTTGCAATTTGTTCTAGAACACAGTCTGTCTTTTATGGTTTCTGGTTACTGCACACTCTAGTGACTTAATGTTTCCATGTGTCCTCATGGTGTTCAATAATTCACAGAACTTTTGGCATATTTGCAATTTTATTAAGAAATAAAACATCATCACCACTGTGGCAAATCTCAGGTATAAACAGCTTTAGGGATTTTTTTACCTGAGACATGTATTGATATTCTGAAGTCAGTACCTTAATGCTGTTAGTCAGACTTCTTGCATGGGCAGCAGAGCCTTTGAGAAGCCTGGTGCTGCAAAGCAGACCTTGCTGTGTTTGAATGTTGTGCCTGTGAAAGTAGAACTTCCAAGTATAGTTTTTTTAGTATGTTTAATATTACATGCCATATCACCAGTCCTGGTGGCTTTTTGGGTGTTAAGGATAATAGGTTCTGTGCTCTTACAGGCTTACACAGCAAGAACCTGAACTAATCATTCCCTTAGAGAAAGACCTTCTTCAATAATGTGTTGACCATCTGTGAGTACAGTCAGAGATGCCTATTTCACTGCCAGTTTCAGTGTGACTCTGCACTTTGGAGCTTTCATCATCTGACATGTGGGGCATCTGACTCTGAAAGGATGCTGAGACAGGTGCGTTGGCATGACCTGTAAATGTTGGTACAGTGAAAACTGGATGGGCAGACGGTTGGGATGTTTGCTCTCACACCAGCAATATAGAAGTTCCAGGACTTCTGGAAGAACATTCTGACATCTCAGTGCTTCAAGAGCTTTGTAAATTGTGTTTCTCTGGGTGTTGTACTGCAAAGTTGTCAATTTCTGGCATCTTGAAAGTTGCAACTAATTACTTTCAGGAGAAAGTGATGAATGAGTTCACCAGCTTGTGACAGACTTTCCTAGCTTCCTGGTGCTGAAACGCGGCGAGGAAGTGATGGAAGCTCAGGAAGAGCGATTCTTTCGTTAAGCAGATTTTGAGTTGAGGTGAAGTGCAATGTTGTATTCACTTTTCGACAATTAAGGCTGTTAGGCACTGTCAGGCTACTTGATTGGGCAGATACCGCATATGCAGCAGTGCTGTTTGCACGGGTTTCCTGTCTGGTGGCTCAGCCTCAGTACAGGCTCAGCTTTCAATGGACTGTCATTGGTAATTTGTCATGTAACTGAGTGATGTTACTGCAGCAGCAAAGGTGCTCCCACGTGGTCATGGCTGACAAGGCTGCCGGAAGTATTAAGCTGTTGTAACTATTTACGCTGTGAATATCTTCCTATGGCACAAGAGAATTCTTTTGGATAGAACTGGATGTGTAGGAGTCAAGTCCTGCAGAAAATTATGAAATTAAACCTGATTGCTGTATGTGATGATCCTGAGTTGAAAATACTTGAGTACCTGAAGGCATGGTCTTAGACTGCTACTTCTGAGACTTACGAGTTTTTTCATAATGCAGAGAAAAGGTATTTTCTTGTTTGTGTTGCAAAATAATGGGTTCAGCCGTTTCAGAGGTTGCTTTAGGAGCTGATGCATGTCATGTATGTTGTATAAAATATTCCTCTATTATTATGAAAATATTCCTAACTAGTTTTTGAAATGCTGGGGTTTTTTTGAAGCAAATATTTTTTTTATTGTCTCCTAAGCAGTTAATGCGTGTCCATGTAGTTGGAAGTGGCTTTATATACTGATAAATTAGTCTTTCATTCTCAGTGTTGCAGGAGGGAAGATTTAAGGGAAAAAATCTTATAAGAGGGTGGAGCATATATGGTCTTCATTCTTCATCCTTGCAGTGATCAATCCTAAAGCAGAAACCTCTTAATTAAGAATAATGCTAGCTTGAGTATTCCATTTGTGTGCTGTGGAGCAATCATATAATTTCAGTCTACAGAACCATGACATTTTAAGGTGAATAAGTGGGTTAAATACTGTGTTTTGCTTCTTCTTGGAAGTACTGTTTCTTGTGCACCTTATTGTTGTCTTCTATTAGGTCTATGTCCCACTGCTTGTCCTGATGTTTAGAATATAATTCAAAAATACTTAATGACAATAAGCAGAATGGAGCTAAACTGTTGGCAGCCAATCTGAGATTCCTTATTCATGTTATCATGTTATACAGTGGAGCTGGAATGCTTGAGTTTGTTGCTGAGATGGCAGAAATCCTTCAGGCATTTAGAGAGGTTGCACTCCTTTTAAAACAGAAAGGTGTCTGTGCTGAAAACTGCAGTTTTGCCATGTGTGAAAGGATTTTTGAGAGGCTTTGAGGTGAGCTACCAGTCTGAAGAGTTGGTGGTACTAAGATTAGTGTTACTACTTATGTAGGAACCAAACTCATTGGTAAGTCCTTCCTTAGTTCTTTTGATACTTCCCCTCATTGTTGTAATCTCCTTGTGTAAAAAGAAAAAATAGATCTGTAATCTGTATAAAAATTAAACATCTGTAATTAAATACTCAAAAAACAACAATCACAATAAAACAAAATTTTTTTATTTTAATCTTCTGTCACATCTTTTGTTGAGCTTCTCATTGTATCCAAACCTGTCTACTTACTATTTAAAAAGATAATTTTACCAGTCCACCCAAATAAATTCCAGTGTCTTAATGAGCCAAGAGGCAGAAAAGGCATTAAGATGGTGTATGGAAAGTAAACATAAGCATAGTATCAAATCAAGACAAGAAATAAGTGAAATTTGTGGTGAATATTTTCTTAAGAATGCCTAAGAAATACAGTATAATCAAATTATTTGCAGTCAAAGAATTAAGTAAAAAATATTAGGAACTTCTGCAAGTTTGTACCCCCAAATGTCATTCTGATAAATGCTTAATAGAGATACTTCCATTAATGATGAAATCAGTCCATCTTGCAATAGTTGTATTTTTGTGTTTTAATGTTTGTTTAACAATTCTGTATAACCAGAAACTGAAAACAGAGATTTTAAACATGCTATGCATATGCAAAACAAGTTTCTCTTTGATTTTTAAGGACTCTGTTGGAAGTACTCTAAGATCTGTGTAAGATGCACCAATGCTGTAAGTTTCTTCCAAAACGATCACACTATATTTCAGGCTTCACTGAAAATCTTGTGTTTAGCATCTTAGTTAGTGATGGTTTGATGGGAAGAAGGATGCACTTTGCATACCTTTGTGCGCTTAGGTACAGCCTTATGGCGTATCAGTTGATTTGGAGAGCTGAGTGGCTTGTAGGTTCCTGGTCAAATTTGAGTGTTGCCTACACAGTCAGATGTACAGTATCTGAAGTCTTTAGGATTAGTTATCCAGGTGCAGTTGTTAGATGTGACCAAATATTTTTTTGTTTTGAAGCGTGGTTTCTGAATTCTTGTTCATTTAACAGGTGGTGCCATACAGAGTTTTTTGGTAGGAGAACCTGGCACAAAGTTAATGTTAAAATTTTGGCTGATAGCTGCACTATTTGCGACTGTGATTTTAGACACTGTGGTTTGTGAAGGTCTTGTGGAAATTACTGTCTAGACTCAGACTAAGTCTAGTAACGACAGCATGCTCTTTGTAGAAATTATAGGGTCCCAAGGTTCCTTCTGCGTGCTAAAAGTTGCAAATCTTGAAAAGATGTCTGAGTTAACACATCATTCTGGACAACTACCCTTGTGACTTCTGTAGAGGTCTTGTGTCATCCAGTTTGTCTCTTTTTCTCTCTGTTTTTCCATCAAATACTTAGAAGTAAATATTTAGAAGTATACCAACTGAACTTCTGAAAGTAGTGAAGCTTTTAAGTATGACAGAGGACCAGGACCTTCAAGTTCTGCAAATGTTATTGTCTGTAATTTGTTCTTTAGGTGGAGATAGTGCTGTCAGTAAAGGATGGTTGGAAAATATTTTAGAACGTTAGTGTTTACTGCTAGTTTTTGTTTGTAGATAATCTCTAAAAACCATTTGACCAGAAGATACAAGTTCCTGTGTATTCCTGTATTTCTGTAGTAATATATAAATTTTTTCTTTGTACTCCAAGAAATGCTTAAGAAAGAATTTCTAGCTTCTTTTTTTTTAATTTCAGCTACTTTTCTAGACATTCTTGGATTCCTCTTTATGTTGGTGTCCAAAGATGTTATATATAAGTTTGTGTTCTGACATTAGTGAAGCTTATTGGGATTATGAATAGAGATGACTGTTATCATACTTGCCCTGCTACCATGAGTCCTTAGTTCCAGGTCCTCACTAAGAGATCCTCAGCAAGTTGTCATCCTGTTGATAACTGTCCCAACAGTGGATTGGAGGAGTTTATTTGATTAACATTCTTGCAAGTCACATACAGTTGTTCTTGTTTACTTCTGTCAAGGTGTCCACTTAATGTTTTTATATTGTAGTTTTTGTGTTTGCTACTTTTTGTTAATTACCTTAATATTATACGGCTGTAGGAATAATTGAGAGAGATAATATGCAAGACAGGTCTTGGCTTGAAAATCTGTGATTTGAGAATGAAATTGTTTCTCTTAAATGAATGCTATAATTTAATTTTATATAATTTTCATTGGTTTGAGAGATTTCTCTCAATTTGGACTGATAATTCTTCATTAAGTGGGATAGCTAACTGATAAATACAAGTCTTTCAGATAGTAATTTGGTAAATAGCATGGGATATTCAGTTAACCACATGCAAAATTACAGAAGGATACAGGCTTCTCAGTGTTTGGATGTGGCTCTTAGCTTCATTTTTTTCAGATTCCTGGACAAGTTTTTGCAAAGGAGCTGCTGGATCAATATGAAGTACTGAAAAAACTCTATGGCTTTTTGCCATGTTGGGTAGCTAAGTAAGTAACTATGAAGGACAGCATTGAAAATGGCACTATCAGATTTCTTTACATTTAATTGATACAGTTCAGGTTCCTGTTTAGAGGTTTGCATTGACAATACAGTTCTAGTACTCAGAAAAAATACTTTTTGGCTGTGGAAAGTGGCACCATGGATATTATGTCTCTGTTATCCTTTGGCTGTATCACTAAGCTCTGAGGCCTTGTATTCTCATCGTTCTCATGCACCATGGGCTTGGATTGGTTACAGTAGGAGGATATAGTATTTTAACAGTACAGAAGTTGCATATTGTAGGGAACAATTGTTTGTATTGGAAAGGTTTGGATTCCAAGGGGTTAAAATGTCTTTTCTAAAGATATTGTAGTTTTGGCTTTACTGCTCTCAATGTTCGTGCTGGAAGATGTTCCATTCCTTCGGTTTTAAAAGTCACCACCAGAAGATCTTCTTTTATAGTAGTAGACTGATGGACCAGAGGAAGCAAGCCAATGACTCTGTCGTTACAGCGTGTTATTTCCCCTTCACTTACTACCTGAAGCCTGTTCATGTGACCAAAAGCTGTGGTGGTATGCACACAAAATTAAATATTTGCTTATTGAACACCTTTTCCAAGGCAGATAGTAAATCCAGAGGCAGAATCTATGTTGACTTCATGCTGAGTGTTTTAGTTGGCTCAGTAGCCAGGTAAGCCTTGCTGTGCGTGTGCAGATCAAGTAACAGTAAAACTTTTGAGCTTTTGTGCTGATATATGAAAGAGAAAAGAAACAGAGGCCTGTTTGAAGGAGTGTAAACTGCTGAGGAGTTACCTGTCATTTGAGGGTTTGTTTTGAGGTTTGTGGGGTTTTTTAGTTAATAAAGAAAACCTGTAACTGAACCTAGTACGTAAACTGAACCTTGCTTCTTGATTCAGATTTAAGGGTTAAAGATACCACAGTTCATGCACGCTTTCATGTGTCATATGTGTAAAGTGCTCTGCTGAAAGCTTCCTGGGCATGTGACATTGCCTTAAATTCCTTTAGCATTATATTGATCTCACGTTATAAACATCTACCAGCGAATTGAGACCTATTAACTTCATTTATTATGAAGCATAGGTGGTGGTGCTCCAGACTGATCTTCCAGTTTATAAAGAGGGCATTTCTCTTGTTTGTACAGACAAGATTTTTGCTTCTGTATCATTCCATGGGTTTAAGGACTGATAACCTGATGTATGCTAAACAGGCTCAACTCAGGGTTTTTGTTTTTCTTAATTTAGCTTACTGCCTGGAAACAAAAACTTCTGATGACTGGGGGGAAAATTAATCACTTAGAGAAATGCCTTTCCTTCCCCTTTTCCAGACTCATCTTGTGTCATGCACCATTCTTTCCCTATTCCTAGTCTAATCTGTCCTTGTTCTCCCAATGCACACCCCATGGTCAATCCCAATTCCTTTGGTTAGGCAACAGGTGGTGTGAGACATCAGGGCGTGTACAGGGTTTTATTCTGTTGCTCTTACTGTTTTTTTTCCCTACTGTGATGAATTTACTGTAGATCACAACTCCATAGGAATAGGAGGACAGAGAGGAAATTCTATGCCCTGACATGGGTTCTCCATGGCCCTCAGTACCTTTGGGACCATCCCTGCTCTGCTGTGGAGATCGTCCTTTCAGACAGAATGTGTCTGTCCCTGGCAACATCTCCTGAAGCATCGCCTTTGTTGCTTCTCATTTGTCTCTTCTATTTCTTCCCTGATGAGTTTGAGCAGAAGCACCATGCGCCTTTCTGGTGAAATCTGGGTGAAGAGTGAGTTGTTTAATGGATTTGAGAGCTATCTGGAGCTGGCTGTGGCTGTCTCAGGGCAATTGGTTGCCGCTTCTCACACTGGTCACCCCTCCAGGCCTCCGACATCACAGCCCGGCAGCGTACACTCTACGTGCTTCCAAGTGTGGTTTAGCAACTAATTTGGTTTTCAATAAACAGCTATGGTTGCTATCCCAGAATATTAAAAATTTGATTTGTTGACATAATCTATACTTTTCAGGCTTTAGGTGTAATTTTTATCTTCTCTGTGCACATAACTGTTCATCTTTGTGCCATTTTAACTCTTGTATGTAGCAATAATATGTAACTAGCTGTTTAGGGATCATTGCCTTTTCTAGCTTGTGGACTTATTTGAAGCTTGTCTCTGTTTTTTTCCCCAACATCTCTTCTCTTGTATACGAAAAGATAAAAACTTTCCACTTAGTTTGTATGATGAACTTCCAAACACACTTTCACTATGAGTGTGTAGAGGCATTTCTGAGCATAGTGATTGTACTCTTGAAGATTTTGATGGCTTAACAAGTTTCATCCTGGTGGTGTGTCTGGATTACCACAGAAAAACTCACGGATTTATCATATGAATGTGCTATTAAGTTGTGTGCTTCTTCAGTATGTACTTGGAAAAGGGCATCATGCTGGGCTGAAAAAGACATGGCAGTGAAACCTGAACTTCTTACTAACAAATGATGTCATATCTCTTACATGCACAAATCTTACTGGGAAATGAAACATTTGACCAAACATTGTCTGTCAGAACTGAATGAAAATCACCAACTGTACAAGTAAATTGCGCAGTAGGTTCACTTTAATTGAGGAATGACCAGCAAATTCTCATTCTGGAAATCACATTCACATACTGGCACATCTGTGTGGCCCTGTCACTGCTACTTGGCATAGTGGGAAGAGACAGGGACTAAGGTAACCAAGAATGTAGGACAGAGGGAGGGAGGAGGTAAAACAAGTGAGTTTTATATAGAAGTGAAGCATTCAAACTGAGTAATCCCCAAAGTTTACAAAGGATATGGCCTGTTAAACCATGGCATGGACAAGAAGAAACAGTTACCTGCAGTTCAGATTGCCAAGCTTGGTGTGTGCTTAGTAGCTTGTGAAGTGGAAAGGACCTGCTGCCAGTGGACACACAAATGCTGGGTTCACCCAGGAAATTAAAGTGTAGCAGGCTGGGCTGTTGGGGTTGGTTTAGTTGAGGCTCACTCGTGGAATGAGGAGAGGACCAGAAGGATGAGGCTGTCCCTGCTCCCCTAGCAGGCTGCTGTCTTGTACTTGCACTAGCTGATCCTAACTTCTTGCTGCCTTAAAATAAATACTGCACTCTTCATTAGGATTTGAGAACAGAAGAGCCTTTGGGAGACTGAGAAAACAGGGAAGCTGTAATTAAAGCTGGAGGGAAAGATGCTTATCTATGCTTTCAAATGTAAAACCACAGTTACTCTACATTAACTATTGACCTCGAATGGCACAGTAGGATGTTAGCTTTCTAAAATCCATATATTTTAATGCTTACTTTTCTTGCTCTGAGCAATTATATAGTTTTTCCTGCACAAATTTGCTGTGTGGAAATTTGTGCAATGTGAGAGGTAAAATTGAAGTGATCTGAATGTAGAAGAATGTAAAAGTATTACTCCAGGTTCTTAAGTCTGAATATCAGTCTCTGTGTCATCTGCATTTGTTTCACTTGCACTAAGTGCTGTGAGAAATTCAACCATTTTTCTAATTTTGCTGATGGATAATAACTGTACCTTTAATGTGGTCACAGAGAAAGTAACTGAAATATGGAAAGTAGGCTCCTAATGAAACCATAAGTAGTGTTTAAAAATACTTTCATGAGTCTGAGTAATAGGGATGGAAAGAGAGATGTGGGAAATGATGAGGGCAAGCTGCTGCAAAGAATGCTAGAGCTTCCTTCAGGGAAGAATCTTTTTAAAAGTGTATAAAGTACCTATCTGAGTTGTCACTGCAAGACTGACCAGGGTTGACTTTTACTTGAGTTTCAAAGACCTTGAAAGGCAGGAGAAAATACAGGTGTTATTTTGGAAATGAGATTAGTGTTGGACGTCAGGGTGCAAAAATGAGGGCAAAAGTAGAGGCATTTAAATGCATGTAGAAAGCAGGATAAAAAGTCTGAACTACAGTAAACACATTCAAAAGAAGGCATCAAAGTGGGAAAGATTGTTTAGGTTCAGAATAAACTTCAGTGTTTTAACAATAAATAATTTTTCTGAAAAATCTTTCTTTTTTTAGATGTATGATATAATTGAAGAACAAGGACTTTAATATCCAATGTTAAGAAATATTAGGTTGGTTTGTTGTCTCAAGAGTGCAGTTAAATATGGGACATCTTCTAGATCATAACTATTGCTGTTGTAGTTTCACAGTCAGAAGTAGAGCTGTTCAGTCTCATTCCTCTGCCCTCAAGGGGACTATCTGTAAGATAGTTCTTCCTCCCTAAAATTCCTGTTGCTCACTAGAGTGTATTTTTATTTTATGCAGGTAAAAAAAACAAACTACCCTAGTCTGGAGAGATTTAGCTAAATTGAGAAAACAAGTGATCCTAAATTCAACTGTGTTCTGAGATTGTGATTACCCATCAGTAGCTTGTGACAAAGTAAATAGACTGCACCTTTTTTTTCTTAATGTATCTGAATAGTTTTTGGACTGCTTAGTTATCATAACAAAATAATCTTCCATTTTTATAGGCATTTGACATATCTTCTGACGAAACCTTTGTTATCACGACGACAAATAGGAAGGAAATTACAGAAGATAACTTCAGTAAGTATCTTAGATGGCAAAATAATTACAGCTATTTCTTATATTGATCATAAAGGTCACATGATAATTCTGCTTTATGACATGCAATAATTAACTGAAAATACAAATCCTGTAATAGTTTGCCAAAAATTGTTTAAAAATTACTTTTAAAAACATGGTTTTGATGACTTAGTATGGTGACAGTTATATGAAGTGTCTTCTGTCACAGATTCTGTAAATGACAGGCAAAAATTATATGTACATAGCTGTCACCTGAGAAAACTTGCATTATTAAGCTTGGAAATGTGAAAAGATATTAATTGAAATGTTAAATACTGAACAGGCAATGCCTAGGAAAATACAGAGGTTATCTATGGCTAAAGCTGTTCCTGTTTTGAGAGCAGAAGTTGCCTGATGCAAGTGCTCTTCAATATACTTTGTATTTCATCTTCACTGCAGGGGAGCTTGTTCAGGATGGTGTTACTTTATATGTGCTACAGTCAGTTGATCAAATGTTGCTTTTGGCAACCAAGGAACGAATTGACTTTCTTCCCCACTATGATACACTTGTCAAAAGTGGCATGTACGAGTACTATGCCAGCGAGGGCCAAAATCCTTTGCGTAAGTACCTACAAAAGTAGTCTTGTATAAATGATGTTTATATTAATATAATGTGGTTATGGACAAATCAACTTATAATTATTGCTGTTAAAAATAGTCTTAACTATAAAAGAAAAATTAACAATGTTCTTCATGCAAATTTTTCTTTTAAAAATTATTAAAAGTAGCCACCTAAGAATCCAGATTTATAGAGGTACCTTCTCAAATACTTGTTCAAGAAGTTTGAGTATTTTAGAAGTAAAATAACTTCAGCCTGAATAATCTTGTGCATGTCATTCAGACAGGTCAGCATTTGTGTTATCAGGTTTGTCTCCTGTACTAAACTGTAGACTTTGTATTGGAATTTCATGAGCAGTTTTTGTGTAAGCTACTCTAGAATTGTGTGTCTTCCCATCTGGGGTGCTACATGGCTTAATTTACCGACAAGTGCAAGTATTTTTTCTTTCAAAAGATACCTCTTTAATTAGTTTTTATCTAAGTGGTGCATGAAATATATAACCAGCATTTTGTATTGTTTTATTGAATAAATTGCTTTCTGTTTATGGCTTCTCTGAAAATTCTGTCTATGGCTGTGATTACCTTCTCAGTATTATGTACCACTTAGATACAGCAGGTTCAAAATTGCACAGAAAAAAAAAGCAAAAAAAAATTAAGACTCAAGCATGAGACCATTCCTGTTGTTTTAAAACAATATCAAAAATGTTTATAAATAACAGCTGTATTTTTAAGGACCAGTCTTTCCCCTTTCCTCTTTGTGCACATCATTTGTTCTGTGCCCCAGCAAAGGAACTGTTGGGTTTGGGTTTGGTGATACTGTGCTGAAAGTGCAGTAATAGTTGAATCAGTGTTACATCTGTCCCTGTGCACAGGAATTGCTGTGTGAGACCGCGCAGAGCAATTCTGTGGAGATCTGTGCTTTATTCCTGCCAGCAGCCATTAGTGGACCTGTTGCTCTCCGACGAATACGGACTGACAGGAAAGGCCAAGCTGGGCCTGGTCTGTAGTGACCACACCCTGGTGGAATTCGATTAAATGGGCAAAGTGTTAAGTCCTGTAAGGACTTGAAACCTTAGGAAAAGACCTTCCAGTTGTTTAAGGGTGTGGTGGATTGAGCACCGTGGGGAACACCCTTGTGGATAAAGGAGTAGAAGACTGCTTGCAGTTTCTGGAAATGACCTTTTAAAGCACAAGAGCTATTGATTTCGATGTAGAAGAAATTGGGTGTAGAAAGCAGGACAATAGCATGGCTGACTAAAGGCCTCCTGGTCAAACTAAAACAAGAGAGAATTGCATAGGTGTTGGAAGCAGGGGCATGAATACTGAGAATAATATAGGGATATTACCTGGGAATGTACTGGATGAGATCAGGAATGCTAAGGCACAGCTGGGGGAAGTTTGGCAAGGGATGTGAGGAGGATTAATAAGGGTTTCTACAGATACATTAGAAAAGGATGACAAAAGCAGATGCATCCTAAATAAATGAAACATGAGGTGAAGGGCTCTAGTGGCAGCTGACATGGAGAAGACCAAAGTACTAAAATAATTTTTTCCCTGGAAGCAAATTGCAGCTTTGAGCCTGTGTAAGTGTAATGCAGATGATACTTCTTATATATGACATCTCTAAGGGCAATGCCTAACCAATTTCGAGTGTTGATGAAGGATCATTGTTCTTTGATATCGAATACTAAATATTGTCAGGAAAATTAATCCACAAACACCAGAGGTTTATATCCAAAAAGGAGACAGAGGAGTCCTTTTTGCTTTATTCGAATAAAGGGAGAGGCCATGGGACATTCCCCTGGGATCTCTCAAATTTTTGGAGGACGCAGCCTCCTTTTTATCCTATTTTCCTGGCCGCATTTCCCTCTCTCTTTCCCCATTGGCTGAGGTACTTGAGAGGTACAGACTTCCCGGAACGCCTGATACCTAAAAATCCCCCTCTAACGTATAACCCTCCCTTTTAATTTTTAATTCTTATTGAATTCATAGTTTTTCCCCGTTGCTTCTTTCATCTTTCGAAATCCAAATTCATTTATCAGTAGCCCTACAGTTTGTAAAGGCAAATAACTTTTCCATTCATCAATCAGTGGAATCCATCCCATTGTTTCTTTTATCTCTCAGTGCTAGTCCTATCTACAAGCAGATCCACAGCTCATTTGTAAAGACAAATTCGACATTCCTCTCAATATGGATCACATAATTGATTCTCAACTACTCTGTTTGCAATGAAGAAAGTTTGCAAAAAGTGCAGTACTGTTTTTATACTTTGATAACAGCTTGAGGGAAAATGCCAAACATTTCAGTGTTGCTGTGTTAGACTAATACTCGGGTTTTCTTTTACATGTCTAAAGTGTGTGGCCAGTGTAAATTGCATTATGAAGAACTCTGCAAATTGTAGGAAATAAGGTTTCCTTTTTAAAGAGACTGAAAGGAAATGTCTGTTCACTAGAGCTGGTCAGTCAGATTGAATTAATCTGAACTTGATGTATTTTTTTCAGATTAAATGCAATTTTCCAGTAAACATAGGTAGTTTTACTTTAGTTAGGTAAGGACTCCCAAGTATTAATGGTTAGAAACAACAAATTTGTGCAGTTTGTCTGACTATTTCTGCTGTGTATTGCCATGGATCTGATAGAACATTGGTTGTATTTACCATTCACTGAAATCCTTCAACCATTTCTGCAATTTTCTTTGTTTTTTATAAACAATTAACATTGTTGTTTTAGATGTTTCACAAAATTGCAATACAGGTTTCTTCAGTTAATTTATTCTTCCCTCAATATCTTAACAAGTCCAAGTCTTTTATGTATTCTTATATGAATCATAAAAATTAATTCCTCATCGTGAAAAGGACAAATCTGTCTTTAGGTAAGGAGACAGTTGGTTAGTTTATCATTGTTCTTTCCAGTAATTATGTTCTTACCACTAAGAGATGTGAGAGATTCAGTGATGAAACAAATAATGAAGTACATGTACAAAGGCTATTTTATTTTTAAACAAGATGATATGTGATTTTCGTTGTTCTGACAGGGCTTAGGTTTTGTCTATGTTTAGATAATGTGTTACTCTAATTGCTTGGAAGAAACTACTGTAAGTAGGTGTCTATTTTCTGAGCACTAATAGTGTTATTTTTCTTCAATTTCTTTAGCGTTTGCCCTTGCTGAATTGATTGACAATTCTCTGTCAGCTACATCTCAAAATACTGATATTCGGAGTATACAGATAAAATTGGTAAGATAGAAATATTTTTCAGACTTAGTTTGCATTATCCTTTTTTTTTTCCCTGTTGCTCCTTGTTGATTTGTGCTGTTTGTTTGTCTTTCCCCAAACAGTTGTTTGATGATTCCCAGGGAAAACCGGCTGTTGCTGTGATTGATAATGGAAGTGGAATGACTTCTAAACAGCTTAACAACTGGGCTGTATATAGATTGTCAAAGTTTACAAGACAAGGTGACTTTGAAAGGTTAGCAAGTTCTAAATGTTTCTACAACAATTAGCGATCTCTTCGAGGATCCACAAAATATGCTTTTAAGACTTAGCTGTATGCCAACACTTAGCTAAACCCTGTCATTTTATGGTTACAGAAATAGACCCATATTTTTTCTAAGTAGGAAATAGAGAAACTTCATAACACAAAACTGCTCTTCAATTATTGTGACATACTGAATACTTTTTTGTTCCTGGGACCTTTTCTAAACTGTCTTTCGCTTGCCTGCGTGCAGTTAGGGGCGTGCTATGTCCTGCAGAGGATTTTTGTACTATGTTCATCTGTTACCTGAAAACCTTTCAGTAGTGCATTAAATAATGCATACAATATCTGTTAAGCCAGTGGAATAACAGATAAACAGATACATGATTTTAGTTCAAGTTTTTTTAGTGCAAGTTTTTTTTTTTTACTTAAACCTTAATTCTGTAATTTTACTACAAGCTATACCTGAAGACCTGAAGTCTATTTTTGATGCAGGCTACACAGAATAAATGCATTGCATTTGAAGAAGAAAGTGGAGGTTTCATGGTGGTTTTTGCTACTTACATGAATTAATGTTTTTATGAAAGGATGCTGCCAGAAAGATCAGGCTTGCTTTGTAAGCTGTTTTCATTTGATTAAGATTTGGTTTGCGAGAAGGGACATAAATGTTTTATAAGATGACTTAGAAATACTCAGTCATCGCCCTTTTAAAAAGAGTACATCAAGAATTCCAGGCACTTATATTTTAATGTTACAGTTTTAAAAGGTATAAAGTGAAGGATTTTTTAACAAAATGCCAGGAGGAATAATTTAATAGAAGCTCTAGATCAGAAGTATCTTTGGGTTTTTTTAATTACTTTTGTCTTGAAAAAATTTATTAAAGACACTTTCATTCTCAGTGATCACTCAGGATACGTACGCCCTTTGCCAGTGCCTCGCAGTTTAAATAGTGATATCTCGTATTTTGGAGTTGGAGGCAAGCAAGCAGTGTTCTTCGTGGGACAGTCTGCCAGAGTAAGTCAATGTCAGACTTTAATTTTATTTTAGAACATTTGAACACAGTCAGATTGTTACTTCCTAACTTTTAGTCACAGCATTAAAGTATTTTATGATGTTAATTTTAAGTTTTATTTTGATTTTTAAATGCTGTTTCTTTAATAAAATCAGATGATAAGCAAACCTGCAACATCTCAGGATGTTCATGAACTTGTCCTTTCTAAAGAGGATTTTGAAAAGAAGGAGAAAAACAAAGAAGCAATATATACTGGATTCATTCAAAACAGAAAGGTAAATAGCCTTAAGATTCTCTTGTTTACAAATAAAAGCCTTTCCCAGGGTAATGTGATTTAACTGTGTAATATTCTTGTTATGCTTATCTGGGGATATCTTCATCTTATTGAATAATTTGCATCCTGGAGTGTAAAAGGCAGCAACCAAGAACTTGAAGACACTGTTATCATAATGCCTTATTTTTATATGATGCCTTTTCCTCTTTTCAATTAAGGTTAAATGACAAATGCTTTACAGTTTTACATGTCAGGTTAAGAAAAATATTTTAAAATACTTAACTAAGCACAGCAAAGTTTTTCATTTTGTATGAAACAAAAATGAATTTTCTCTGAAGCAGTAAAGAATAAATTAGGGAACCAAATTGTACTTGTTTAGAAATATAGAAGACTAACCTGCATATGGGAGAAAAGTCCAGCCAGACCAACAAAACCCATTGGTTTTACAAATATTCATCAGTTTCGTAAAATAAATGAACTGTTTAGCTGAAAACTAGACTCAGCAGTCCTGATGCTTTTCATGAAGAAAAAGAGCCTCAGTTAAAAAGCTTTAAGATAAGGAGAAAGACTGAGAAGAACTCTTCTTTGGACTTTTGGGCTCGGAAGGAAAGGCAAATATGTAGCTAAGGGTGTGGACGGGAGGAAAAATGGGTGGTGTGTAGGACAAGGTAGTCAGACC
Source organism: Toxostoma redivivum (assembly GCA_013397375.1). NCBI lineage: Eukaryota > Metazoa > Chordata > Aves > Passeriformes > Mimidae > Toxostoma > Toxostoma redivivum. Next base: position 37,172 of record VXBI01004268.1, read on the forward strand.
TTGAACACATATCTAGTGGGTTATATCAGTGTTATTGGTGTTTTGTATGGATGAGAAAGGAGTAGGAGGTAAACAAAATTTTTATCATCGAGATTTTGTATCAGTCTTGGTCAGTGAGTTGCAACAAAAAGTGAATTGCCAGAGTTTTGTTTTTATTCTCTGTATAATATCGTTAGAAAGGTAGACTCATAAAAATAAACTGAAAATGATGCAGACAATCTGCTTTATTATAAAGGGTACAAATACTTTGCTTTCCTGTTTGACATTAAAGAGAAAGGGTGGATGATATAAAGTAGAAGACAAACTAGCAGGCATGAGTTGGAGGAAAGTAGCTGAATGAGATACATAGATACTACTAAAGAGTCAAGAAGATGGTGCAATCAACTGTTTGAGAAGTAGAGGTAATAATATAAAATTAAACTAACACTGTTAAAAATTGCAAGTAAAGTTCTATTAGCGTTAAAAAATAACTTTTAACTATCCAAGATGGAAGAGATGATGTGAAAAACTCAAGTAATAGAAGTGAAGTGTGAAGATAATAGAGAAATAACTCAGGTTTAGGAATTTTTTTGCAAATTACTGGAATACCTAGGCCAGTTCATTATATTGGTGTGAAATAAAATGTGTGAATTTGTCTTGTTAATGACTTGAAGAAATGGTCTGCATGGCACATACATCAGCAAGAGAATGCTGTAGCAGAAGTAGAAGTTGTAAATAGACTGCTAGTGTGAGAAGAATAATTGAGCGTTTGAGCCATTCAGTTGGTAAAGGAAGTTACTTTTGCAATTAAATCAAGATGTAATTAGTATGAAACAAAAGGCACTATAGAACAGGGCCATAACACTGAAGAGAAGTGGCATTAATGGTATCCCTGCTGGTCTTCTTTCCTTGATGTATAATAGGCACCTATCTCCAGTGCAGTTACTTCTCTGGACCATTTAATATTGCAAATAAGTAAATAGTATTTTTCTAGTTGAGATAAATGCTAGGAATGTAGGGCAAGGTGCCATGGGTGGTTTGCCATCTGGGAAGGCAGCTAGAGAATTTGGGAGTGATGATTTTGGAGGATCTTTCACATGCTGTACAGCGTGACACTTGTTCAGCATCAGTGTGCAGCTTGTAAGTTTGTCAGATCACATGGAGATGAGGTCCAAGCAGCTCTGGCTTTTTCTTTTTATAGTCACCAATCCCATCACTAGCATAGAATAGTCCCTTGTTTGCATTAAATCAGCTAGACTATTATGTTTAAAAGAGGCTATGCTGTGGGCAGGCAAAAGATGTAGTCTTCTTTGATGAAAGGTCTTAAAATTGGTTAAATTATCCTCTTGATTAAGGAGAACTCTTTGATTCCCTGAGGAAAATAAGTCTTGATAGAACACCCTTGATTAACTATTTCACCTAACTATGGTTAGGTAGGACATGTCTCTGGTTAGGTAGGATATGTCTCCTTTCATGCCTTAGTGAGTGGGGTTTGTCTGCTTTCCTGAAAAATAAGGCACGTAGCTGCATTTACTACAACATATTTTCTCTGTTGTAGCAGTTGTTTGCATTCACTAGAGAGATCTTAATCTTTGTTTTAAAAATAGGGATTTTTATGGATGTACCAGAAGGGATTACTCACTGGTCCAGTGTGAAGCACATCAACTACTGTGTTTCTCTGTAGTTTAGCAACCTGTCAAAGGACTAAAGTTCATCCATTCAGGAAAAGACAATCAGTAGTTTCTGGAATCAGGAATCTCTCTATTAAAAAACACTTGAGTTTCTGTTATATAAAGCAGCCTATCCCTTTAAAAGCCAATAATGTTTTTTGGCTTTGTTTTCTTAGAGAGGACTTAATGGCTTGCACACTTAATGCTTCCACTTGATGGATGAGAACATGGATATCACACAGTGCTACATTAAACATGATTAAATGTATTTCTAGACTGCACTCTTCAAGTGCTGTGATGAAAGTGAGTTGAAAATGAACTGGATCAGTGATGTCACATTCTCAGCTTGTTGACTTTAATTTGGAAACTTTTATTTTAAGCTTTAATCCTTTGTGATACTTAGCATCATGTGTTCTGTATTACTTTTCTGTTATGTTTTTTAATCCCTTTCAAGTTGATGGGAGTTCAGAAATTCAGTTTACATCTCTGCACTTTTTATTTTACTTTTTTTGTAGCCATCTGATTCTACTCACATCACAAGTGATGATGAAAGATTTCTCCATAATCTAATATTAGAAGAAAGGGATAAAGAGAGTTTCACAGCAGTTGTCATTACAGGTGTACAACCAGATCATGTGCAATACTTGAAAAACAACTTTCATCTTTGGACAAGGCAGCTGGCGTAAGTTGGTTATTTAAAAGATTTGATTTAAACGTGGGCTAATAACGAAGTCAGATAATTATGAACTGCTTCCTTTTGGACTTTCACATTGGCCTTATTCCTGTTAAGGCTATTGATACTACAGTTAGCCTCCCTGTCTAACCAATTTTACAGAAACTAACACAACTGAATGGGGTACCCCCAACCAAAGATGTAACTTGATGATTGGTGCATATTTATCCACTAATTTTTAGTAGCCTGTTCAGCTTAATGGTGTGTTACTAATGTAGTAAGTTGTTAATCTAATTACTAATAATTTCATCAGTTATCTTTGCTCCACAGCTGTGCTCCTAACCTTGGTACCTAGCTTTGTATTTACAGTTTTAGGGGATCTTTTGGTTGGTTGACTTTTGTAAACAACAATAAAAGAAAGTACTGCTGCTTCATCCTAGTTTAAGAGGGAGAAGGATGTATGACACTGTCTGCTCTGTACTGTAATGATGTCATCAGTGGGCCCACAGAGCCTGGAGATACCTGTAAATAGTTTGGGCTTACCTGTCAAGATGATGGATCCATCTGTGAATGTAAACTGAAATACAAAGTCATAGACCAATTTTGAAATCTGGCAAACTACAGCACTTTGTTTTTAGACTATGATTTTATTTTTGTGATACTTGTAATCTGATAATAATAGATATACTTAAAAAGAGGATTAATATAAGTATTAAATAATATCTTACTATGGGAAATGTCATTCAGTGTTGTACATAAAAACTTGTTGCTGGAACCATTTTTAACCTCATGAAAATATAGGGTACATCTACATGTAGAGAATAACTTAGGTCCCTCATTAGCTTCCAGGTGCTCGTCAAGTGAACACTCATGCATAAGTGTGTGTTAGTTCTTTTCCAACCATCTCTTGAAGTGAAAAAGCTGCCTCTATTTGAGATTGAACCCAGGTGCAATTATTCAAATATGTGCCCTGTAGCTGTTACACTAAAACCAATCATTTAGCCTTTCAGTGCTACACAGTCCCGCGTCACTGTTTCAGCTGTAATGGCCCTTTTCACCTTGAAAACCTCCCCATTCCCTTCTGCCATGCGTATTCCCACACTTGCATAATACCAGTTTCATTATGCTTTAATGTGCTGCAGCACAGCCCTCATGGTTTTGGATGCTTTGAAGTGGAGATGAACCCCTAAAATAATCATGTCTTAAGGCCAGGAGACTGCATTTTGAAGTCTGGAAGAAATGCAGACAAAATACTAAGCAATTTGGACATACCATGAAGTCCTGAACAATGAGACCATGAGGAGCTTTTTTCCTGGGAACCAGAATTTCTCTTTGGGGAACTTTTAGTGCAGTGGATGTCAAAAGCAAAGCAGTTACAAAGTTGCAGGTGCATTTGACTTTTGTCATGCATTCAGTCCCCTTGACTAGTACAATCCCATTTTTCTGCAAACCATCCCCCAGAGGTTTAAGGATTCAGTCTTTGAAGTTGGAAGAACTAGCTAGCTTGCTGAAAAGTTGAAGTAAATGGAGTTAAGCTCCTCAGTTTTCTCAGACTGCATATCTCTATGAAATTATTTAATCTGTCTGACCATGTGGATTTTTTGGAATTTCTTAAATGAGGAAAAATGCCAATTATAGAGCAATGTTTACTACAAAAAAATTTTTCTATTATGCAGATCACATCCATGACTCCTACCTATATTCACATTTTTGTAAATAATGTAAAGATAGTGATTGTTTGTTATATGTTTCTATTACTACAAATGATTGCTATAAAATTGATATCAAAGTGTGGAAAGACTAGTGGCTCTAGTTCTTCCTAATTCCCAGAGTGCAGGGCAATTTACAGTAGTTTTATTAGTTTACCCTTGATGTAAAGGAAGTAGCTGTGTAACAATTGTATTTTTTTTCACTTGCGCATGTTTTTTCAAATTTGTTTCCAATTATTTTATCCAAATATTGGTCCTAATGCGATTGTACATGACAGAGATAAGAGCAATGAAAAGGAGTCACTCCCTTTAGTAAATCTTTTGTACCAGATATATATTGTCAAGGAGTTGATTTCTAACAGTGCAACAAACCAGTTATATTTTAATAAAAATAGAAGCTCTTTTAGAATTTTTTTAAATTATAATGTGCAACTTTTAAATTTCACTTGCTGGTTTGATTTTTTTCTGACATATATTTCAGACATATCTATCACTATTATATCCACGGACCAAAAGGAAATGAAGTTAATGCTGTAACAAAAGAAATAAGCCCTTTCAACAACATTGACATTCAGGTAAGAGATTTTATACATGTTAGCCGAAAGTCCTCTTTGGTGGCACCTTATTGCATATTGTGCCTGTTTCTCTATAATCATGCATTTTAAAATACAGCATTCAAGATGTGTATGTCATTTAATTTTTTTAATAATTCTATTTAGCATTGCAATGTAGGAACTAATTCCTTTGCTAACAGTCAATTGTCAAAGTGCTTATTACTGTAAATCTCTTATTCTAAGGAAGATGAACTTGTTTTCTTTTTTTCCAGATTTCAATGTTTGAAAAGGGAAGAGTACCAAAGATTGTCAATCTTAGGGAGATCAAAGATGATATGCAGACATTGTATATAAATACTGCAGCTGATAGTTTTGAATTTAAGGCACATGTTGAAGAAGAGGGTATAGTTGAAGGCATCATCCGATACCATCCCTTCCTTTATGATAAAGAAACGTACCCTGATGATCCATGTTTTCCATCAAGTAAGTGAAATGTTTTGCTGCTTGTCAGTCCTATCATAGACAGTCCTACTACTCTAAATATCTTAATGAAATAAAAACTAGAACAATTTTAAGTTTAAGTGCAAGTTATTATTTAGATTGTGTCAGAACTGAAAGGTTTGTATTATATTGGATGAAGAGATCCTGTGAATAAATTGGCTGTTGTGGTAACTCATTCCTGTAAACCTGATCTTTGGCATAACACCATTTGATTTCAAATTATAAACTCTTAATGGACAGTTGAAACTTTGCACTTTCCTGACTACATCTTTGCTCCAACAAAGTAATAAAATATGAGCAGTTAGATTCAAGAGATTCTGGTATAGAGATACTGTACAGGACAATATCTAGTCAGAAGTCTTTCATTAAAAATTTGTTTTACTCAGTTAATGGTGAGTTTTCAAACGCTAGGGGTTTTAAAATACTTTGTGCCAGTATTTTTCTTTTTTCTTTTTTCCCTTTTTTTTTTTTTTCCTTTTCTTGACAAAACAAATCCTGAGTTAATTGGGAAAAGATTTTACGGTACTAGAAGAACATCAGTTGAATCTAAGGAAAAAGTAATGATCAAATTTGAGATCAAATTTGAAATTTTCAATTTTGGTGCATTTGGTAATATTTAACTTCCACTTAGAATTTTTCTTTACCTTTCTTAGTTTTTCTTCTTGATATTTGTAAAACAGGAAAAAACCTTAATATTGTATATAAGGAGCTTGATATAATGTGCATTGCTACTGTGCTGAACTTAATAAAATTAGTACTTCTTAATTAAGATTGCTATGGGTTTTGATATGATATTAGTTTTTTAAGGAGATACGGAAATATGTTCAAGGAGACTGTCTTTTTTTTTTTTTTAATCAAGGATTAAATGATGATGATGATGATGACTGCTTTATAGTAGAAAAAGGTGCCAGAGGAAAAAGGCCTATTTTTGAATGTTTTTGGAATGGAAGATTAATACCTTACACAACTGTGGAAGAGTAAGTGGTAATCCGTTTGTACAGTCTCTTTCTATAATGTAAACCTCTCTTTATAAAAAAGGATTTTAATGACTTTCTCCTTTTAAGTTTTGACTGGTGCGCTCCTCCAAAGAAGAGAGGATTGGCACCGATGGAGTGCTACAACAGAATTTCTGGTGCGTTGTTTACCAATGATAAGTTCCAGGTCAGCACAAACAAACTCACTTTCATGGATCTGGAGCTGAAGCTGAAGGATAAGAATACTCTGTTCACAAGAATCTTCAATGGACAGGTAATACTGCATTCTGTTAAGTGTTTCTGCTTGGTGAAGTTCAATGCATAGAATACAGAAACCTTTGTTCATGTCTCTCTGGTTTAGTGAGTAGTAAAGCTGAATCTTTAAATCTGAAAAATTAAGACTTGGTACTTTTCCTTTTATTTTCTTAAACATTTATTTAGTTATTATATGACAGTTTTTGTGGAAAGACACTCTTCCTGGAGGAATATGGCTCTTGGGGGGAAGCACTTTTTTTTTACTTGAAATGTATCTTTCCTAGAATTTTTACTGTTTTCAAGCTGAAGAGTCCTTTTTCTCTGTGTCTTTGTTTATGTTTCTTTGTTTCTTCCTTTTTCTTTTCTGTTTGTCCTTTTGTTCCTTTTCTGTCTGTGTCTTTTTGGCATTTGGCTTTTTTTTTATTTGAGTACAGTATCTCTGTACTCTTACAGGCTTGTTCAGGGGGGTCAGATTCAAATTTTATAAGTTAATATGTACTTATTTTGTAATTGCTTCATAGGAGCAGCGAATGAAAATTGACAGGGAATTTGCTCTGTGGCTCAAAGACTGTCATGAAAAATATGACAAACAGATAAAATTCACAGTCTTTAAAGGGATAACTGTACGTCCTGATATACCATCCAAAAGAATGCAGAGCCCTTGGGCAACGTATGCTGCAATAGAGTGGGATGGAAAAATATACAAAACTGGACAGCTGGTAAGTTAGTTGAACTCTATAAAAGGCAGATACTGTACATTTGATGCAGGAGTAATGTATGTATTAATTGGTGTCTTCTGTTTATAGGTAAAAACTATTAAGACTCATCCAATACTCTATGGAAGCATTGAGAAATTTTACTTGTATGGAGACCATGATGGGGATATATTTGCCACTGGGGGAGAGGTTCAAATTGCTTTGGTAAGAACAAATACAGAAAGGATTCACACAACTAATAGTAAATATTTAAACATAATCCCTTGTCCAACCTGGTTAAATAACAGTTGAAAATTATGTAATATTTGGCAATTAGCAGTCTAGAAATACTCAACTTTAGCTTTAATATTAATATATTAAAATTATTATTCATTATGAACAGTCTGATTTATTAAGATTTGCATATGAAATAAAGTATCACAGTTAGCATCATTACTATGTTGTGCATCCATTTGTAACCCTTGTGATTTCAGCAAATTTTAAAACAGTGTATTGTGGTTTCACCAGGTAATATTTATTAGCATTTTGCATTATGTCTATGTTGACTTGACTAGTCTCTTGATTGGGAGGTCATTCTTGTCTGGCATATTATAAAAGTCTGGCCATTTATAATTGCACTGAATCTTTATTTCAGGAACCACAGGCATTGTATGCTGAAATGAAAATTATTCCAATCTCAAAACTTGACAGAACGGTGTCTGACAAAGTTGTTAAAAAATACATCGAGGATGAAATGGCAAGGTAAGCACTAAGTAATAATTACATAATTGTGGAGTTCCTAATTACAATTTTTGTATTTAATCAGGAATCCAACAAAGTTCAGTTTTATTACCAAATGGGAAAGCAGTCAGCTGTTTCGGTAGAAGCAGAAAGAAAATATAAACCAAGAAGAAATAGCTTGGGGTTTGTTTTTTCTTTCCCTACCACAAAAATAGTCTATTTAACTAGTCTATTTAACCAAAAATAGTCATGTCTATTTAACTAAAGATAAATTGCCCTTTATTTTAACTTACTGAAAAAATGTTCACCTTTTTTTTATTAGACTTCCAGACAAATTATCAGTAACATGGCCTGAAGGAGATGAGTTGTTACCAAATGAAACAAGATTTGCTGGTACACCAATAGGTATGTTCTTTCAAATACTCAAAAGTTAAACAGTAATTTAAAAATACATTGTGGACCCTTGTTAAAAAGACAAGCATACACAAATCTCTGATGACTTTTAATCCACAACATATTTTAAATCTGTAATTTTTCATTTTAAATTCAGGAGCATTAAGAATAGAAATTTTAAATAAAAAAGGAGAAGCAATGCAAAAACTTCCAGGTACAAGCCACGGAGGTTCAAAGAAACTTCTTGTTGAACTCAAGGTTATTTTGCATTGTGAGTATTTAATTATATTTAATTCTTATTCTTTATGTTTATTATTTTTAAAGTACATAATGAATAATAAGGTATTTCATTGTATAATATATATATCCAAAATACATATTAGAATTTGTTAAATTGATGTGATAGTTAGACAATACTCCATCAGTGCATATAGCATTTCAAAGCCACTTTTCATGAAATGACAACTGCCTCAATGCCATATATTTAACATCTTAGTTTGAGCTATATTTTGATTGCATCTTCTGTCACAAGTAAGGAGGGCCTATCGATTCCAGCCTGTCTACTTAACATGCATAAGAACATGGGTAAAATAGAAAATGTTTCTCTAATTAGTGTAGCAATTTACATGAGCTGCATAGAAGTAGGGATTAGACTTATTTAGTATCTAACATAAATTCACCTGAGAATTTTTTAAAAAATCAAGTTTCTTTTGATTTACTGTGTTGTCATTTCTATTTTTTGAGTGCTTCACTTGATGTTCTCACATGGCATTGTTAAGAATTGCATTCTGTCCAAGGCAGCTGAAGTCACTTAGTTTTGTTTTGAGCACAGAACACTAAATTCTCTGAAATCTCCAATTCCACACATGTCAAATATATTTTATA
>VXBI01004268.1:55177-106177 GCA_013397375.1 Toxostoma redivivum
AAAAAAAAAAAAACTAACTTTTTAAACGGTTATATTTTTCCCCATTAAAACAGCCTCTAATCAGGAACCCAAAAGTTATAATAGTTGCTTTGCATAGTTTCACAATCATGTCATTTAACATACAAATCCTGAATCAAACGTCTCTAGTTACAATAACATGGAAAAGACAGATTTTTAGTTCAGGGGGAAAAATATCTTTATTTTTTGTAGCACTGCAAGACAATTTCTAGGGTCTTGTGAAATTAACATATATGCAAATTGACATGATTGTGTGAGACTACTGTATTGTTTTGTTTAAGGTTAATAATTAAAATATTCTTTTCATTAGAACTTCAATCTGAAGATTACTCTTCCTGGTTTGAAAGAAGATACGCAAGTCATTAAAATAAGATTGCAGCCTGGTAAGTATCCTTAAAATATTTAGTTAAATTCTGTTAAATTTTATTTTGACACTATAAACAAAAGCTTCTCCCAAGAAGGTAAAATATTTAGTGAGGCATATGAAAGGTGATGACTAAAAAGGAAATAAAGCCAAGAGTTTGTTATTTTTGGCAGGAATATCATTGTACTCACAGCCCAAATTTATCTACTATTCTAAGAGCTGGAATTTTTGTCTGCTTACTTGAGGCACATTTTCCTATTTTAATTACTTTAAATCTTTTTCTTATCTAGCACCATTGAGCGAATTAATTTCTTGTCTTCTTTTTCTTTAGCATTAAGACTTTTAACCTGTGCTAATCTGCATTGACCTCTTCTCCCTGCAGAAAACTTCTTATGACTTAATAAATGTTTATTCAATTACTTACCCCAGCAAAGGGGGATGCTTTGGCAATTGAATTGTGTCTGAAATTTTCTTGTTACATGTTGAATTTATCATAATGCAAGACAGGAACATAGAGGTCTATAAGGATACTGCCCTTATCAGAATGTTATGTTTTGTGGATGTCTTGATTCTGAGGATTCCCTTACATGAGATCTGTTATCTCTTGTTACTTGGGTTTCTCTGGATTTGAGATATAAGGTATAATACGAATGCTAAATTTTGGCTTCCCAGATTACCAAACTTAAGTCTTGTCCTTCTCATTTTGCAGAAATTTTGTGTACTACTTTGTAAGACCAACAATGCACAGTTTAGTCCATTATCTTTTAAGGAGTTAAGGGTTTAGGTAGAGAACAGTAAAATGATTGTACCTGAGACAGACTGTGTGTGTTGCTGTTATTTACCTTGGACTGAAGGCAGCTTCATCCTTTATTTTGCTTTTGACATTGTAGAGATGCTTCACTTCCTCTTTCTTCTCACTTTGTAAGCTGTTTTTTGAAGAAGGAATAATAAAAGCTGTTTCAGTCTCATTCTTCAACCAGTGAGTTTGAAATAGGAGTTTTAATAAATCATGCATAAAGGATGCTTCTGAAAAATTGCCATCTTTGTTCTTTCAGAGCCTATCTTTTAAGAGTAATCTATTACTTCTTCTCTTTTTAAAAGCTGATAGAATAATTATATATTCCAGGACATAGACCTATTTGAATAGTTTCACTTTATTATCTAAGTAATGATAACAATTTTCTTTTGCATTTCTTTGCATGCAGATTGTAGCTGTGATAGCTTTAGCAATTAATTGGATATCAAGACATTAATATTTTTAAGTTTATCATGTCTGAAGAAAGCTCCAAGTTTTTTTTTTTGATGAATGTGAATCCATATACTATGTAAAGGGAGCTATATCATGTGTTTACACTTTATATATTCTGAATTTCATCTTGTTTGTCTAAGTGTTTTCTACTAAAAATAGTTAAAAAGATAGTATGTATTGAAGGACAGAAAGTGTCTAAAACCTTTCAGTACAATCCAGTATATATACCTGAATTGTTTGAAGTGGTTTGTTACCACAAATACCTTGGTAGCTTGACATTAAAAATTCTTTGAGGTAACAAAAACTGAAATTTAGTGTCTCACAAGTTATCTAAAAGGTAACTGTTGTTCTGCAATTGTGCATTTTTTACAGGCCCGCCCCATAAATTGAAAGTAAAACCAGATTCGGAAATTCTAAAGATTGAAAATGGTACAGCTTTTCCCTTTCAGGTTGAAGTACTGGATGAATCAGGAAATATAACAGTACAGCCAGAGTTGATTGTTCATTGTAAGGTAAACTGCATTTCACAGTGCGTCACAAGGATTTTGATTCTTGCATTTTAAAGGGCTGGAAAAATAATCTGTTCTGTAATCGACATAGAATTTAATATCTTTAGCTTTTGAAGTTTCTACAGCTTGCTAGCCATAACTGTGACTCTTATCTCTTATCTATTGTGAGCTATTCAGTAAGTTTTAGAATCAGTGGAACCTGGCCTTAGAAATCGAAGAGAAAATTATAGGATATATAGGTTCAATTTTAAGGTATTTTAGGTCCTATTTATCATATACAATGCTAAAATTTATTCAGAAAAATAACTTCAGAAAGCTTATTTTTGGAATTTAAGTTGAAAATTCAAGTCTAGTGCCTAAAAGTAATATTAAATAAGACTATTATCACAAGCACTGATACAAGCTCAGAATAGAATGCATATCTTGCTCTGATTTTAGGAAGTAAAAAAACTTCCCCTTTTTGCCCTCTTTTTTTGACTCAAGAAAGTGACTTTCCCAATTCTAGTGAAATCCAACAAGGATGTATAAGTGTTTTCCCACTGCAAAATAATCTGCATTCCATTTGCACTTTATACTTGTAAATACTCTTCCTATAGACTGGGTCTGCAGTGATATGATGATGTGTTGAATGTGATGTTTTGATTCATTTAATATGTCATGTTTAGTAAATTAATGAAATAGAAGTTTACTTCACAAGTTAATTGAATTTACTGCATAATGACAGAAGAGTCTGATTACTGTGTGTTATTAAAGCATGTGAATAGATAGTATCTTTTATTTCTATAACTTACTTTTTTCTCCCACGCATCTCTTACTGCCTGCAGAAAAATACAGGTATTGGTCTTCCAGTTGATGGAAAACTGAAATACATTAATTTTTTCTGTATATAATAATATACATATTTGGACTTGTGCAAATAATAATTTCTGAAATAATCAGGGTAGTTCCATAAAAGAAACTTGATGTTTAATCTTACATTTTAAATAGTTTTTAGGTGCTTCAGACCTTCCTGTGTATTCTGTGGACTGCAGTAATGGAGGAACAAACATTTTAACTGGTCCAGTTATACATGTACAGAATATCAAGAAAGACCAGATACTGAAAGCAAAGTTTGAAGTACTTGTAAGTATTAGTTGGAATGTTTGGATTAACAAAAGATTGAAAATTTTATTGTGCTATCTTGCCAGCATTTTTAATGAATAATCTTAGCTTCCCCAGAGTTACTGGTTTAGGTATCATAAATCTCATAATCAGGTGGTTATGCTTTTTATCACTAGAAAATCATAAAAAGGCAAAATTTTTTCCTTTTTTCTTCACTTGAATGTTTCAGAAATATGTATGTTTTCTGGGATTTTTCTTCCCCTATTTAATTCCTGGATTATTTTGTCAAATTGCCCTCATTGCATAAACATTTAGTGCGAGAATAGGTATGGCAATAAATAGTTTTTTGTAGCATTTCAGTTTCAAAGCTCTCAAAGTATGAATGTTTTTAAGTGCTATTGAACATTCCAGTTCTCTGGTGGTCAGGAAAGTCACACTGCTGGAGACAATAAAGACCCATGTGTGTTTTACCCTGGAAAAACGTGTGAATAAATACTAATATGGCAAGATGAATTATATGAAAGGATACTTACAATTACACTTAAAAAGTATTTTGGAAATTTTATAACCTGCTACTTCTGGAAAAGAAAAAAATCTGAACAGCTGGCATCAATTCTAGTATATGTTAAAATTTCTAAGTATATTGGCATATCTTCTTGAGTTACTTTTAACAAGCCAAGCTGATTTCATGTTTGGACACCTGGTCATACCTGGTAATCCTGAGTAGAGCCATAGGCTGTTATGGTGTTATGTGTATGCATGTCAAAATTTACTATCTTAATTATATGTTGTCTTTTTTTTCACCCATGAATAGAATTGCAAAGATGTACCACCAGTGGAAAAGATTATAAAACTTCTTCCTAGCAGTCATGTTGCAAGACTACAGGTTTTAAGTATGAATGGACAAAAAGCTCTTCAGATTAAACATCAGGATGAAATCAGTTGTGTTGCTGGCCAAGTCATGAACAAACTTATATTTCAGATGTATGATGAAGCAGAAAGGGAAATACCCATAACTGCAGCTGCTGCAGAAAAAATCAAGGCAAGTACTTTTGAGTAAATGGCAGCATAATATGGGGGAGAGGTACAAAGCTGATACCCTTTAAATCCGTAAATGCCCAACTACGAAATAATATTCCTCAAAACTGTGTTAATAAACATGGAAACTTAACTCTCCTCTTTAATTATTTTTTAAAATATTTTTAGTAATTAAATGTTAAGTAATGCTTCAGGATAACATTATGAAAGGCAACTTAGTATTTCCAGTGCTTCTCCTAAACATATGAAATAATTATGATGTAGTTATAATTCCTCAGATGCATGTTCCACATGAAGACTTCCTTGCCTCTCTTATCCCCCTGTCAGTGTACTTATCTGGAGCCTAAGACAAACGTAGAGATCCACTAAATGCATGACATTTGTATCTTTCCTAACTCAAGTTCTGTGAGGGAAATCTAATGTATGTTTTGATCTGCTTGGATGTTTTTTTCAAGTAATTGACTATATTTCAGAGACAGCATTGATTACTACTGGGAAATGTCCAGGCTTTCCATTGAAAACTGCTGTTGCCTTTATGTTATATCAGCATATTTAGAATGGTTGCAAGGTGTATTATGTAGCTAGTCATTTATAATCTGGCTTCTGGTTAATTTATAAAATTTTAATTTTAGGTTAACTGGACACCTAAAATTGACAGAGAGCTGTTGATGCAGGGATTATTACCAGATGTAAAAGTGCCAACTTCAGTAAAAGATGTACGTTACTGTCTAATTACTTACCTCGATGAGCACGTCTCTTTGGAGAGTGCATTCACAGTCAGGTTTGTTCCTATGATATATTTCTTTATTAATCATGTTATTGGCATAGCATTGTAGATCTCATTACTTTGGGGTAAAACAAAAGTCTTTCTACAGAAGCTGAAATAATGAAAGCAGTTGGCAAATTAACAGGAGAATGTAAGCTTGGGAAGTGGGAAAGGTTTGTGTAAATTTATTACATGTGAGAACATTACCTATATGAAAGACTCCATTGTGATTACTGGCTTGCATCCAGTCCTATAATCTCTAGTGTAAGTATACATACAGTGAGTGAAGAAGATAATTGATGTTTTTGTGAACTTGCAGTAAACATCAGCTCGCAGAATAACTAGTTTTACTGAAGAGTTGGGTGACTGGTGACTGAGGAGAAAGAAATATTGCTGCAAAATTAGTTCTTATCTGACTTTTCAGTCAAAACTGACAGGCTGTAAATTGAAGTTAAATACTACCTGTTTATCACTCTTAGTGAGTTTAAGACTTGTATCTTAAAAAGTTTATTAAGAGGAATCTAATTCGAAATTACTTTTGTGTATTTCATGTGACTTTTATAGGTTAAAATTAACTAATTAATTCACAGCACTCTGATGCCAGGGTAAATTTGCAGCAATTAGTCATTTCACAGTTCTGTAGTAGGAAAATAAAATACACTACATGACCAAGCATTAAGATTCTTTAACATATTTATCGTGCCTGCTATTATGTTGTATTTACCTTGATGAGAGAAATAAGCCAATTTTCATGTGCTCAGACCAGTTCCTGATGAACCCAAACACATTAAATGTAAACTAAAAGGCTCAAACACACTGCAGCTGGGTGAAGAACTGCAGAGTGAAATCGGTGAGTGTTTGCATATTCTTCATTTTCTTCTAAGATGCATTTCTTTTTCTTGGCAGTTTAAGACTGTTATATATACAGTTGTCATCAAGAGTAAATTACCCTTAACTACTTTAATATAAAAATCAGGTTTACTTTCTCATTCACAGAAAGATGATCCAACTTCTAAATTGCCATTTTACAGTTCTGGAGTTACTTGCTGACAGAATTTGCCTCTTACTTTGTACATCAGGACATTGCTCATGCTTAGTTCAAATTGGTTATAAATTTTTTAGTTCATGTATTCTGAAATCTGAAAGGCCATAACTGCATTCAGACTATTGCTAAGGCATGGACTTCAAAGTGACACATTTTAATGTTAACTTTAACCTAAGAGGAAGGCATGTTAGGGATCAGTCTTCTCATTCTCCTTTGGTTTCTGTATACGGTTGCCACATGACATAGGGAGAAATTAAAAATTCTTATACTATTTTAGGACATTAAAAGCTTGTGTGTGAATGAAGAAAGCACATAGAACAAACTGAGGTTGAAAAACAGCTTTCAATTTTAAGGGTTTTTTTTAAACCTTTTAGTAAGAAATAATATTTTTATTCAAAAAAGTGGGAAGCACAAATACGGGGTATAACTATATAGATACATTTGGTTTATACCCACAAGACTGGGGGTTCTTATCAATGTACATAAAAACCTGAAGAGAATGTAAAGAAGTTGGAGCTGGGCTTTTCCTAGGTTTGTTCAGAGACAGTAAATAGAGGTAGTGGGCACCAAGTGAAGAACAAGATGTGCCCCCTGAACATAAGGAAACATTTTTTCACTGTGAGGATGACTAAGTACTGGCACAGATTGCCCAGAGTTTTGGGAGTCTCCCTCCTTGGAGATTCTCTGAAGCTGCCTGTCTGCAGCTGGCACAAGGTCACCCTACCTGAGCAGGGGATTTGAGCCAGATGACATCCAGAAATACCTTTCAACCTAGCCAGTCTGTGATTTACTGATAGTTATTCAGATTTTCTCTATATTATGTCTATGTTATGTATGTTTATATTCTATATGTTGTATAATGTTTCATTAAAACAGCTGTTGAGGTAGTCATCCTAATAATCGTTTTAATCATCATCATCTTTTTTAACAGATGTAATGATTACAGATCAGTTTGGAAATCAGGTTCAGACAATGACATCTGCATGTGTAAATTCCCTAGGAGTTTCTGGGCCTGGACTTGATAAATCAAATCTGAAAATAACTTGGCAGGTATTTATAAGATGTCATATAGTTTATTTCTTTGTGGCATTTGTGTGGTAATTGCCTTAATTCTGTTACACAGAATTGAACCAAAATTGTGGAAAGGTAGTCAAATTACACACTATTTACTCACTTAAAGCATTAAAATGGTATAATCCTGTTTTAAGGAATGCAGCTGCATCTGTTAAAAACCTTATCACTGCTGCAGCTATACAATGTGGAGGCCAGTTCACTTCTTGCTTGAGTCAGGTTTGCTTTGTTTCTAGTTCATTGTTTATATGTTTTCTTCTATCTTGCTTTTAGTCTTCTGTGGTATTTTATGTTGGTACAGTTAATTTTAAGATCTTTTGAAGAACCTTGTAGAATGGACTAGTATCTATACCTTGTAAAATATGCTGGATATAGCCTGAAAAACAGGTTTCTGATAAATTCTTGAGTTTGAAATGGGTCACTTCTTACTCATGCAGTTCATTTAAGTTTAACAGAATGAACAGAACTTGTAGTTTAATTTTTAGTCCACTGGTCCACTGTTTCACAGTAAAAACACCAAATAGTATTTATAACAGAAATGCTAAATGCTGTATTGAAAAAATCCCAATAATTTTTACTTTGCTTTATTTGTTCTTAATAAAATCTTCTCTTTGTTTCTCAACAGGAAAGTACTCAAACAATGAAAGTGAAAGGTATTCGATATAAACCCTGTTTACTTGGAAACAAAGAATTGTGCTTCGCTTGGCGTGAATTTTCTGACTTTATCAGAGTGAATTTAGTAGCCGGATCCCCAGCTAAACTGCAGTTTGTGGATTGGCCAGAGTTAGAAAAGGTAAGATGAACAATTTTAGATTGAATAAAGCAATGTGGTCTCTAATCAGATATTTTAATTCCATTTTTCGTACAATAGCTAACTACATTAGTGAACTTATTTTGGAGTAATCTAACTCATATGTGTATGTTTACAACCTTAAATATTTTTTACTTTATACTGCCCCATTTTCCTTTCTACAGATAGTGTAACTTTTCTTTGGTGCAGTAATTTTACTGTGGGCTGGATCCTGACACACATCTTTCGCTGCTGTTTTCCAAAGATACAATCCTTAGTGCTAGTAATGGCTGGCAGCTCCTCTCTCCATCTCTTGCTGGGGTTTTTTGATGTTCAGGATGTAGGATGGCAGGCCCAAATTTTCTTCAGTTTACAAGTGTTTACTGTCAGAAAATAAACTCTTAAAGAGAACGGACTACAGGACTTAAAGGAAATGGCTGGAGATTTTTGGTACATCTATTTGCCTTGGGACTTTAAAATAATTTTTCAGTGTTTACTCTGGCTATTCAAATAATAGTGCTTAACTTGCTGCAGAAACCAGAAAAGAAAATTGAAAGCAGAAAAAAGAAAATTTTATCTTGGAATAGAGGAATCAAGACTGTGTTTTGAGAAAATGGGGAAAAAAAATGTAACAAAAGGGAGTTGCATTACTATTTTTGTTCTCTAGGCAGCAGTTTAAGTATATCAGGAAATAAAAGTTTTAGGCCATAGCTCTTTCTACAACAAAGACATGAATAAGGCCCTTTAGAATCATGTCCTTCCTTTTAGTCACATCAACATGAGTAACCCATGCCATTTAATTCAAGCAGTGCATTTTATTCTATCAAGAGAATATGAATAAACTCTAGAAATACATTCCTGCATACCATTCAATCGTGGTCTAGCTTTTCTGGGAGACAAATAGTGTGGAAAAGGTGGACACAGTTGCTCTAGGGGTTCCTAAACTGCCGTGAATGACCAAGGTATGTAGAATTGAATAGTATTGTGCATTTGTATCTCTTCCAGCCTGTTGCAATGATTAATGGTAGAGAATTGCAGAGGCCCCTTATTGTTCAGTTGTGTGATCAGTGGGGAAATCCAACTCCTGAACCCAATGTCAAAATCAGCCTTACAAAGAGTAACAACTTAAAGGTAAGCATTAGCCTTATTAGGTGAACTTTGTTTAACACAAATTTTGTTGTCATGTCTGTGGTACCTTAATGTTCAGAACATTTTTGAAAATGTTAATAAAATATTGTATGAGCACAAAAGAATAATTAATTTTGTACATGAATAGCGGCAACAAATAACAAGCAGGTCCCAGGACAACAACCACAAATACAACAATATTCCTACAGAATAGTGTCTGAGTATAATTTGAATACGTTCTAGATCTTCTGTGGAACCTTTTTCCAAATTTTGCATGCACATCACACCACCACATCCCCCATGTTATCAGAGATAATTCATTGAATGGTAGTAATGATGATGATACAGTCTCAACTAGCAACCAAATAACTTTTATCTGGTGGTTCTTTGATTTTTGATTACTGAATGTATGACTTACTGGTCTGTATGTAAAGCTGGTCAGCAGGTTTGGGCCCTACTTGATTATCCTGTGAAAAGCATTGGCAGGATAAATGAAATTAAAACAATAAGGATGCAAACCTAGCCCAAATTTAAGTGGTTCCTGTGTGTTTCGTAAGTGATGTATGAGTATCAGATGGTTTTCACATTGGTATATACAAAGAAAGGACTTTGACCAAATACTCCATTAATTAAAATTTTTATTCCTGTTTTTGAACAAAAAAAAAGAAAGTCAAGCTATCAAAAATTCCTGCTTCTCAGTACAGAGACTGTTGCATCGAAAATATATAATCAGCACAGGATATATTCATCTACCTCTGGACATAACATTTTTTCATTTAGGCTGGTCCTGTTTCCTTTTTATTCCTGCTTGCCATGCATTTGTGTTCCTCAGTTTTCTCAGAATACACAGCAGCCAAGAACCTTTTACTCACTTCTCCAGAGCTGTGCCACAACCTTAGCTTTTGCCCAATTTGCCTATGTTATTATTGCTTTTTTTAATTGGATCTTTTGAAGTAAATATCTTGAACATTTTTCTTCTGTCTTTTTTTACTCACTTGCCATAGAAGCCTGCCTCACAGTTTGGGTATTTTTTTCTTTGCCCCAGCTACTGCCTTTATGGTGTCAGCTGATGCACACTGTGCATTCTAGTTGTGTTGTTCTGGAAAGAAGACGCAACCTTGGCAGTAGCACTGTGTGGCTGTAATCTCTGGTCAAAGAGATGTTGTGATGGCATGCTTTGTCTTTTGAGATTTTATGCCTTCCTTCAGGGAGCACCAGCAGCATGTTTTAGAGTCCACATGTTCTTTATCTTTAGTGGGATGTGTCCAGGAGAAAGTGTTCTGAAAGCCAAGGTGGATCATTGTTATAAAGTATTTATTACAGCATGCTCTGCCTTGGCATTTCCAATAGGTTGTATGCACAGTCTCCCAAAAGAAATTAGAAGATTTTGGGAACTGAAATTCTCAAATAAGATGTTCTCTATATTTCACATTCCACCCTCTAAGTCTCCAAAGCCTGACACTATGCAATTGCAGCATGTGTTTCCTGTACTCCTTTATCTTACAGTTCCAAAACTAAATGATAATTGGAGGAGCATTGTAACAGGCACTAAATAGTTTATAGAAGGTTTTGGATCTGAAAACACACTCAGAATAACATGTGCTATGTATGATATGATAGCATCTGTAGCAATTTTAAAAATAACATACATAAAATATTTGAATATATTAATGAAAAAAAAATCCTGGTTCAGATGAAGTGATAGCTTTTAAACACTGGTAGAGAATTTGAAACCTCTTCCTTAATTTTGTCTTCATAATAATATAACTTTCCCTAATTTACAGAGCAAAAATTTAGCTACAGCTCAAATCAACAGACTTGATGCAAGCAAATGAGATTTATTCTAAGACTTGATACTATTTCTGTGTCATTAAAAGAATTTTTTTTTGACAGCTTGTTCCTTCAAACCAGCAACATAAAACAGATGACACTGGTAGGGCTAACCTGGGAGTTTTTACTATTCACGCACCTAGGTAAGTAGTGAAAACCATATGGATTTCATAAAGTACTACTAAGTATTAATCTAGAGCTAAGATCAACCATTTATCTTTCATATGCAGGTGGATGGCCAGATAGTAAGTTCTTAACTAAATAAAATCAGTAGCTGCTTCTTTTGATCTGTTGAGAAGCTGCTGCTGTAATATTCTGAATCTTCTTTTTTTTCTGGTGATGGTAAACCTCATCTTATTATTGTCAATCTGCACCAAGTGCAAGCAGTAATATAAACCACTGTGATGTTTTGAAATGTACAGTCTTTAAGTGGCAAGTTCCAGACACTGTGCTTTTAAAGTAGGAACACCTTCTAAGAGGGTTTAAATCCCACTTTCTCTGTGTGTCTCTGACATTGTTTTAAAGGATTAGGTAGAGTGTCCAAAGGAATTTTAAATAGATATATATATATCATTTTTCCTATTTGCAATTGAACTGCTGAAGTCTCATTTCCAGCAGATGTGTGTTCTGTGGCTCCTGCTTCATGTTGTGCTTCTTCATGCTCGCTTCATGTATAGCTTCCCTTACACACTGATGTCCCATATGGCTTTTCAAATTCATCTTTTCTATATTCTCATATTCACAGTCCTGCAACTCACTCCCTGTATCCCTGAGTTTCCTGAGCAAGACTGGGTTGGCTTTAGGTTATTTTGAAAGTAGCAATAAGGGCTTGTTCTTTGCTTTCTTTTTATTTCTTTGCATTCAAATATGGAGGATTTGACCCAAATACTCTTGCATTTGGAAGAAAATTGTTTTAAATGCTGTTGATGGTGCTCAGGGTATTTATAATGCCTGTCACTTGGTGGAAGGATGATGAATATTAGATATCAGTTTACTGCTGGAGGTTAGAAACAGGTGTGACATCATACTATTTACAGCGTACTCAAAACTGGCTGGGAAGTATAGCCTCTGTGCAGGTAAATACTCTAGTCCCAGTTATGTTTGAAAACTTGAAATTTAAGTTTTTAACACTGTAAAGAAAATTAGTTATTTGATAGCATTGAAGCCACTATATACTTTCAATGTACTTTGCTAGATGTGAATGGTACATGGATTCACTCTTTGGAAACTTATCAAAGCGGAATGCTCCTCACCATTTTAGTTGCTTTCTGCTTTACTGTCTTCTGCTACTTGAAGTTGTAGTTGCTAGTATCTTACAGGCAATGCAACATGATAAAAAAAATTAAATATTAACACAAAATTAAATTTAATAAGTTAATATCTTAAGAACTTAAAATCATGACTTCACTTGTCTAACATTGCACTAACAGTTCCACTCTTCTCTTTCCTACTACACTACTAGATACTGTTTAGCATGCTTTCATGTACATTATTCAGACTTGAAGCCTGTTGAAAATTGTCTTTTCAGAAGAGGTTTTACATCCATTTTTGTGATTTCTGTATATTGCAGGGGAGAGCACATTTTGCAGCTTAAAGCCTCACACAACAAGACTGTATTAGATTGTCTTGTAGTCACAATAAATGTCCTCCCTGATCCTGAGAAACCTGTCCGCTTGAATGTTAAATATGACAAAAGTCCTTCTTTTCCAGCAGGAGGTACCTTCCCTGGTAAGTAGATGGGTCTTTGGTGGAAATTAATCACTCAAGAGCTTTGAAAACCTGTGAAAAACTATTTTGGTGATTTCCTACTGTATTTTTTTACTTTTTCTAGTCTGTGTTCTTAGTTCTTTGTAACAGCTAAGTCTGAGATGTAACACTTGGACGGAAGAGATATGTAGGTCATCTTTGGAAGGCATTTCAAAAGACCTCTTACTTATTTGTTCCAAATTGCTCCTTTTATCCATCTATAAATGGTAAAACTACAAAATCTGTTTTCTGTCTTACTAAAATATGATCTGAGCTAGTTCATGTATGTTATCCTTCATCTCTTTCTGTGGAGTAGTAACAAAGGAAGTAGCTATGAAATTCTAGGCCAACTGTGAGCCAAGACAAACCAAAAAGTAATCAGCAGGAGGACAACACAAAATATTCTTGTCTCCTGCTTTATTCCCTCACAAAAAGGTTTGTTTCTTGGCTGTCATAACTTGATCAGCCAACATTTTTATGGCAAGAGGTTTTTGTTTTTAAAATACTCCATACAGTGTTATGACCTTGATTAAATTCAGAAGGTATTTTAGTTTTGCCTAGAAGAATCATAGAATGACAGAATGCTTAGGGTTGGAAGGACCTGTAAAGATCATCTTCCAACCCCCCTTGCCAAATAGACCTTTTTTCAAATGTAGTGTGTAGTGTAAATCAACCAGGTTTTGAGTTAAGAAGATAATTAAACAGCTTCTTCAGGACAATACATATAATACATATGGCATTAAGTTTTTAAATAAAATTAGATAATAAATTCTGTATTAACAACCTCATATTATTAAATAAATAAAATACTTGAACATCCTAATTATTTGATTTATTGGTGATCTCAGGTATACATGAGGGCAGGCACTGTAATCTTGGAGAGGGGGGTCATGCCTGAATTTTTCATGCACATCAAAGCATAATCCTTCCTTAAAGTGCAAAATTCAGTCCTGCATGAGCAGTGCAAGTTCATTTACATGCATTAAATTCATGTGCTTTTTTCATTTTGATCTAGAAGAAGGGTAGCTTTGTTCTAGTTTGGATTCCATTTCCTTCAGGTCACTTTCTATGGGACATACAGGAAAAGTGAAATTTTTCATATTGGGATATAAAATGGCTGGTATTTTGACTGCAAAACAAGTCAACAGGGTCAAATGTCTCCCTATAGCCTATTTCTGACAGATACAACTGTATTATCCTAGTCAGTAAGAAGCAGCCAAACTCAGCTTCAGATCCCTTGGGAAAATGGTTGTGATGTTGGTATGGTCTTTTTACAGCTTCTGTGCCTTTCTATCCAATAGTTCAATGGCTAAAGCACTTGTGAAGAAAGAGGGGGATTTGGATTTCCTGTCCTTGAAGGAAAAAATCACCTACTTAACTAGCTAATGGTACTCGTTTCTGAGAGCAAGAAGCAGCCTGGTGTGCTGTTGTAATAAGAATGATAATTTGAGAAAGGCAGACTTGAAATTTTAGAACTGTTTTTAAAGCTGTCATTGGATAAAGTAAGTGTTTGTTTTTTTCCCTAAGCATTGTTACCTGGTCTAATTACAGGGATAAGGAGAGAAGGTTTTTCATATCTGGTTTGAAATTCTTAGTTTTGGCTCTTTTTGAACTGCTTGTTTTGTAAGTTTTTTTTCTCTTAAGTGTGAAGGAGACACAGAAATTCATGAAGTTTGAGCTTTTTCTTTCTGAATAATCTTCAAAATATGTTTTTCATCCTACAGATTTTATGGTTAGTGTTCTTTCTGAAGATGACACCATTATTAAAAATATTAATCCAGCCCGGATTTCTATGAAAATGTGGGAAGCACAGAGCAGCCGGGTTAGGACACCGATTGATGTAAGTCATCAAAATGCATTTTCAAAATGGGTGTGAAAATGCCAGCATAGGACAAACATAGTAGAAGCTATCTTTCATTTGACTTAGATCCGATTCCTGTTGTAGATTTTAAGTAACAAGTATTACAGATCAACCTTATGTGTTTATCAATGTCTGTCCTGTTACAAGTTGTCAGACTGGTCAGGCACAAGTACTACAATAATGAAAAAAATTTTGCTGTTCTGCAGAAGCTAACTCATATCAGGGAGAATATTAGAAGCAGCCACATTGAATTTTGCAAAGAAAAGACTGAGAATTAAGAACATGAAATTAGTGTCTAAAATACAGGCAGTCTCATTGACTAACTGTGGGCTATCAGTACTGCAAATCATTAAGTCTTGGTAGCATATTACAAGTTAAGTACTTTCAGTATATTGCATTAAATGTTTTGCATCTTTCTTTACAGGTTACAACATTTAGCTGTAGTAAAGTGAAGGATGACAAGGAAGACAGCTTCTTCTACTTCAGGTATAATAGCATTTGTTCTACAATTACTCATGGAACTTACTATACAAAATACATAGTTTGAAATAGAAAGGAGTTTTATGGTTTGATAATAAAACAGTCCATCACAAAATTAGTATGATAAAGTGAAAGATACCAGCAAGATGCACTGAGATGAAGATTGAATTCTTTCCTAGATACTTTTTGACATTTGTATAATCTGAGAGTAGAGAAGAAAAGAGTCTAAGATAAAGTATTAGAATACATTCTGAGAAGTGGTAGCAATGAGGGAACTATATTATCAGTTTGTAACTCATATGGTAACATTCTTTAATTCTTCTCAGTATTGCTTCAACTACTATAGAATTTCAGGCTGGACAAAGCAGACTTAACTCTTGTTTTACTACCTTCTCTAGCTGTGCATCAATCCTGAACCATGACCTTGGTCCTGTCAGTTTAGTAGTCATTCCTTGGGCTACTTATAATGAATGGTGGCAGAACTAGAGCTCATCATAAGCTGATGCCTGACTGCCACATTCTTTCTACATCTATTCCAGTAGAAAATCTATGGGATTAACTAAATAGTTATGGTACTGGCTCTTGATTCAAGCTTTTGCCTCCTGGGAGTGGGCTTTTCTTGACATAGGTGCCTGTAGTTTAGTAGTTGTCCGCAAATGTCCAGAATTAAAACTCCCAACCTTACTGAAAAATTTGAAAGGAGAGTTGATACTGCCCATTAGCAGCCCTTGTAGAAAAGTACACTTTACTGTTGCTGCCAGTGTCTGTGGCATCCCTATCTACCAAATGACTTTCTCTCAAGTTCTTGGCACGCTCTCGGATGGTTTTTGTCTATTTATTGCCAGTCAATAACGTGGATGCTGTTATGGAGTCTTAAACAACTTCCATAGCAATTGTGTAATTTCTTCTTTTTCTGAAGCCCGTGTCTGTCCAGTCATGAGATCCTTAGCTGATTATTTAGTGATTATTAATTAGTTTTTTAATGCATCCTGACAAGGCAGATGCTACTGTCAATCTTAAGCTAGATAAAATGCAGAAAAGAATTGTTACTTCTGTATGTGAAATCTAAAAAAGGAGAAGTCATGGCCTGTTCTAGAAATAATAAAGCTTTGGGATTTTGTGTTTTCCAAGTTAAGCATTCCAGGGAATCTTGCATATTACTCCTTCCCAAACAAAATCAGAAGAAATAAATTACTTAATGTTGACAAAACAGTAAAAATGCTGTATGTTGAAAACAGGAATTTTAATCAATTCAAGAGTGCCACATCTCATCCTTGAAGAAATAACTGAATCTTGGCTGTTTGCATCTCCTCAGAAGTTTTTAAGCATTTTTAACTCACTGCTATCCCCTGCTAAAAACTGTGAAGGTCCTCTGGATGCCATGTGGCCTTCCTTGCTAGGTGAAATTATAGCAGCAGAACCTCAAGTGTCTGGGCTTTTCTTTGTGTTTTGATGGTAGGAGTTCTTTGCCAGCAGTCTATACTCTGGACTGCTGTAAGGTGGAATGAAAACTCTTTTTTTCTCTCTCACTATACTCAACCTTGACCAGTGGTTGAAGTTACCCAACTTTGTACAGTCTGACTAAGGAAGGAATTAGCTACTCTGATTTTATGAAAATTTTATTACATTTAGAGATAAATGCTTGTTGTTCCAGACCTAGACATGCCTATGTTTTGTTCTGGTAGCTTTATAAAAATTCTGAATAGGAAATGAAATTATGTAGACTTGCAGATTTCTGAACAATAGGGCCATGACAGACTTCCTGTCATCTAGAAAAGACAAACTCTTTGGAGGAGACTTTCCTCATTCAAGCTTCCAAAAGCCTTACTCTCATTCTCGAGGAACTCTGGCCTTCTTGCTGAAGGAGTATTATGCCTTAGTAGGGCTTTCTAACTAGTTTGGAGGACTACTCAGAGTTTGAATTGCTTGTGCACTTACATACTTGTGACTTCAATATTGACTCATGTTTGCTTGGGTTTTATTTTTGGTTTTTTTAGGGATAAAATGGTTCCGGAGAGAGTGGGCACTTACATAATCCAGTTTACCTTTGCAATGGATAAGACAAACATGCTCAACAGTGAACAGGTTTGAATCTATAATTAATTGCAGATAGCCAAGAATATGTAATACAGAATCATCTGGTTAAGTGTTATGATAGTTTGTAGATTCAGAATGCAAATACTTTCACCCACAAGTTTTGAAAAAAATTATATTTTTATTTTTGATAGTTATTGATTTCAAACTGTTGAGTAACAAAATATGTTTTCATTAATTTCTATAACCAACAATTTGACGGTATAATAGAGGTGCAATAATTTGCAACCTAGCAGAACTGCTTTATGGTTGTGACAATTTATTTCAGATCTGTCCATAAATTTCACATACATTTGTTTCAGTATTTTTTGAGCAATCCAAATGTGCAGGTGATTTGCAGTTAATTATATCAGTATTTTATTTTGTTTTATTTTATTTTTCCTCCTTTTTCTGCTAGATTATAGTTGAAGTTGTACCTAATGACCCTGTACGCTTGTTACCTGATTCTTTACCAGCTACTCCAGCAGTTTCCAATGTTCGAGCTCTTACCAGCCGTACACTGGTCAAGAATTTATACCTCCATTTAATGGTAACTATACTTCCATACAAAATCATAATTAGGGAAATATAGAAGACTGCTAAAATTATGTTGAATTTTGCTGTAAGGCAAACTGTTTCTCTGTTACTGTTTCTTTGCAGATTCACTTCATAAAAAAATATGCTAATCAGTGATTTTTCAGCATATGACAAGTCCATGTTGTTTCATTTACATACAGATTACCAAAACAGAAATGTTTGGTCCTTGAGGTATCTCAGCTGAAATCCATGTCTTGCTGCCACATGGAAAAATTGTTCCAAGAATAGATTCTAGTGGCAAAACACTTACATGTACAGCAGATGTTTCTTTCCATGATTTTTCTTCCCAGGGTCAGTTTCTCTTAGAAATTTTATATTACAAAAAACAGGGTTTCTGGAACTTTGAGTGTTCACAGGCATAAAAGGAAATCACTTACCAGCTACCACAATAGCAAAGCAGACTCAGTTTGTGGAAAAGTAATTTAATTTAATCACCAGTATAAAAAGATTTGTGTAATAAGAAACAAAGACCAAAAAAACTAAAGCAACACCTTCTCCCCCACCCTTTCCTAGGCTCAGCTTTGTTCCAAATCCCTGCACCCTTCCCCAAGCAATGCAAGGGGATGGGGAATGGGGGTCACAGTCAATCCATAACAGCTCCTCAGCTCTTTCCTGCCAGTGCATTTTCCTCACAGCTTTACTATTCTAGTATGTGTCCATTTGTGGGCCACAGTCCTTCACAAACTTCTCCAGTGTGAGCCCTTGCCACAGGCTGCAATCCAGGAATTACCAACCTGGTCTAGTGTGGGGTCCTCCATGGGCTTCCATGCGGGTCTCTTCTCCACCGGGGTCCTTCACGGGCTAAAGGGAAGTACCTGCTCCACTGTAGTTTCCCTGTGAGCTGCAGGGGAATTTCTGCTCTGGTGCCTGGAGCACCTCCTCCCATGGTTCCTTTTCTCCCTCTCTGCTGTTTTCTCTCTTTTTTTTTTTTTTCCCCATTCTCACCTACCTGTGCATTTTTGCCCATTCTTAAATATAAAGAAATACCCTTTTGGCTAAGGGGCTCAGCTGTCCCTGCAGTTGATAGGTGGAGCACTGGCCATGTCCAGCCTCTCCTCACAGTGGCTGTCTCTGCAGATCCCCTCTGCACAGACTGGTAGCACCTGCCATATAAATCCAGGGCAGTACAGAAATTGATTATTTAGTTCTGTCCCAAACTAACTTTAATTTCTTTTTTACTTACAGGATGAATACAACAACCACACTGGACTTGATCTAGTTGGCAGAATAATAGCAAAAATTAAAATCCCCAATGAAGAAGATATAGAGATTCCGCAGTTTCAGGGGAAAGTCAGTACAGTAGAGTTTCCATTGGAGAATGGATCAGCTGAAATTGTAAGTGTGACTGAAATACGCAGCTCCATGAACAGTGTGTCTAATGAGGCTTATTTTCCTGCAGTTTTAAAGTTATCTTACACCTCATTGTGTTCTGTGGAGATTTAGTTTATATTGTAGCTTTCCTTTAGAAAAAAGTATATAAATTATTTCTTCTCTGTTTAGTTGCTGATTATCAGAACACCTGAAGGAAGGACATTCTTTAAACTGTTTATCCTTCCCAAGTGAGGGAAGTGTACAGGTACTTTCAGTTAGTGATGAGGACATTCAGGAAGATCCAGGAAAAACATTTTCTTCATTTGAATTTTACATGTGAATAACACTTAACCAATTTGTAGTTAAACCATTAATATTGCCAATATTTTACATTTCTATTTATAATACTCTTGGGCTGTAATATCTTAAGATCATTTAAACTGACTTCTTCATATATTTATAATTAAATTTTGCCAGGCTCTCTTTACATTTTGGCTAAGTTGTGGGCCTATATATACTTTGTAGAAAGGCATCCTACCCTCATTTGAAGAAAATAAAACTACCATTTCTCTTTATGCTTTTTTTCACTCATTAATGCACTTGGCTGTTAAAAATGCTTTATTTTGGTTCGAATCCCTGGCATCATGCATACTCTGAAAGTACTGCATATTGTAGTCACATCACTGCAATCACTTTTTCTTCAACAAATACAGATTGCATTTTTAAAACCTGTAAGTTCCATCTGTCACAGTTGCTATAAAATATAATACAAAGACACTACGTAAAATACGCACATGCACAAAACCAGAAACTGTTCAAAACACACCAAAGAAAATCCAGCTGAATGTGGAGTTTCTTCTGAGTGGAACGGTCACAATATCTCTCTTAAAAGCCTACACAGAACTTGAGTCAATAGTATTCCTGTGGTGAAACAGTTGTATACTGATTTGTTTTTTTGTGTGTGTGTTCAACTTGAAATAGCCTATAAGAATGGCAGAGCAAAATTATACCCCTACTCCATTTGGTTGTCACATATTTTTAAAGTCTGTCTGACATCTACAGAAGTCTTCAAACAGTTAGAAGATATACTAAAAGAGGATCCAGGTTTTTAAGGACATTTTCTCAGCTACTTTTTCTAGCTTGCTCTTTGAAAGCAGCTTTTTGACAGACCAGCACCAGTGTGTGCCAAGTGGAGGAGACAGACACTGCATAGCAGTCAACACAAATTCTCCAAATACATCTTGGAAACTGCCACCATAAGGCCCTAGTAGAATCCTAAAATCTACAGATCCTACATGAAAACTTCTTCATAGTGTATTTTATTCAGTGTACTGACTGCTTTTATGGAGCTACATATGTGAAACTGAATGACACAGTGTAAGTTATACTCTGTCAATAACAGTCAAGGACAGAAACATCTAGTTAACATGGCCAAGTGTTATTAATCTGCCAAATTCTGGTCTGCTCTAATCAATACAGAAAAGTGACAAAATATGTATAAGAAACAACTTAGTAAAATAAAATACAGGGACTGAATAGAGGTATCAGATAAAATTAATATACTTATTGATTCATGGTATACTCTTGGGTTTCTCTGGTTTCCCTACCATATTTCAGAAGTGATAAATTAACTGGTTTGTGAATGCATTTTTCCCGAGGCAGGTGGGGTTAAGAAAAGGTGCAAAAATATAGCTAAAAAATCAGACCGGTCTATCAAAACACTGCAAATCATACATTTACACCTGTGGTAACAAGGTATAAATTGAACACCTTTATGTGGGTAATAATAACCCCATATACGGCCTGTGACAGTTCAGATAAAATTACTGGATAATTTCTAAGATTTTTTGCTAATGCAGAAATATATATATTTTTTTTGTTTATCTTCATGTAATAGTAACCCGCTGTTGCATTGTTGTGACCTAAATTCTCCAGTCTTCCATCAGTGACAAAGCTAACCTATGTAATGGGAGTGTGAATTTTGTGGTGTTTGGGGAGTTTGGTTGGTTGGTTTTGCTTGCTCCTCCCCCTTTTTTTTCTTTTTTGTAAGCAGATGGAGTTTTTTTTCTACTTAGCTATTCCTGGTTTGGTGGGAGGTGGGGGGTCTTGCATGCTTCTTCCTTTTTATTACTATGATCTAAAGAGATCCTGCTGCTTTTGACAGTAACTTGTTTTCCCTAGTCATCTATTGGGACTAATTGCATTTCAGTGAACCCAGTATCTCTTCTCCTCTTCAGGCAGTTTTCAGGCATCTGATTTATACTGACTTCACTGACTTCAGACTACTCACAAAAACCCACGTGGAAAGGATTTGTTGGTTGTGATGCACTGTCCTTTTCATATGACTTGCAGTGGGGAGGGAAAAGGACATACTCGTGTTCTTCAAGTATTTTGAAATTGTTCCATCTTGTTTATAAAGACAGTTATGTGCAATTAGCACAAATAATTAAAGTGATAATCTGACATGTTTACCCTTAGTCACAAGTTCAGGAATACTAAATTTGTTTAATGAAGAAAAATGTTTAGATTTTTTGTTGGCATATATTTTCTAAGGAAAAGATATTTCTGCTACAGACTTCCCCCGATAAAATATGTAGCTGCAATGTTTTTGAAAGCCATGAAGACTATCTTTGAAGGTTATATATCTATCTCTTCTTTTAGGCTGCAACCACTTCTCTCTTGATTTGGCCAGTTGAGTAGCAATTTCTACATGTTAAAGGTGGAAACAGTATGAGTTTTATTTATAAGCATTATTCATTTTATGCATGATACCTTTCCCAAAGTAACAGTGCATTTAGATATTACCTTTACTAATTTTATTTCTGTTTACCTTTATAATATTTTTATAATATTATAAAGGTTCTATAATATTTCTCATGTTTATAAAGAAAGGCTAAGGATTTAGTATGCCTTTTCAATAAGGAATTGACAAGAAGTTAAATGTTTATGATAGTGTTTGGACATATATAGTTAATTCCTTTGGGATCTGCTGTCTACTTCCATGGTAACAGCAGTAACTTTAATTAAGCTCTGGGAATAATTTGTTTTTACTTCTCTGCACTTATGCATTGGGTCTTCCATTTCAATGATCTGTTTGCATTTCACATACTGAATAAAGTACACCTGAGGATATCTTGCTTATGAGACAGCGCAGAGGATATTTTTGGAGCATGTGTCTCTGAAATAAAATATATAGCCAAAAATAATAAGACTGTTTAAACAGGTAAAATGACAATCTTAATCCTTAATAATAAAATAGCTATATCTTTGTATTTTACTTTTGTTTAATTGTTATAAAAGGCTTTTCCAAGCCAATACTTAAACTGTAGTAATATTGTATAGACATTATGTGTTATGTAACTTTAAAGATTTAGTAGCTGAAGAATGTTTGCTTTGTGTGTAACTTCAAGCATGGGTATAAATTTGTTTGTTTGTTTATTTTCATAGAATTTAGTGCTGGCTGAGGACAGTCCTGGAAGAGATAGCACTGAATATATTCTTGTCTTTGAGCCACATCTGCCAGCTTTGAAAAAACCTTTGGAACCATATTGTCTCTCATTTATGTTTTACAATGGTATGTTTTAAGTGCTCTAAAATACTTACTTTTCCTTAGAATCAGCTATTTTTAGATCTATAATATGTTTTCAGAAAAATGTAATAGCCCTATTTTTTAGCAAAAGAGATTTTTGCTAATGTTTAAACCAATTCCGTATGTTACTGTATGCTCTTCTAAAAGTGTGTGTGCTTATTTCTGTAGATTTCAAGAAGCAGCAGCTGATGGCAACACTGACCAGGGAGAAAGACCAATTATCTAAGTCCATAGATCTTTACAGAAAAATGTTTGATACTACGAATCAGCTCGTAGCTGAAATGAAATGTAAGTTCAATCAAATATGTAAATAATTTTTCTGTGAATTAAACTTCTCTTTTAATAATTTTGAGAATCATAGAGAATCATTAGAGAAGGGAAGGAAAATCAATATTGAAATCATCAGAGATAGTAATTAGAGGTAGCAGAAGGAGTGTATATCTTGCAGGGAAGCATCTAATTACTTGGATGTACCTATATAAAGGGTCTTGATTTGAAGTAGAATGTCTTATGTCAGAATTATCAAAAGGAGAAAAGAAACATTGAAGTTGGTGTTCCTTTTATCTATTACTGCCTTTTACTCCCATCTTTGCACGCTCATACATCTGGAAATTCAACAGTAGCCTAAAAACAATATGAGGAGAATGAACTATAAATAATCCTCTTTTTAAAAGTTAGTTTTATGTTTTCAAAATGTTACTTTTCCCCCTCACATTTGACCCCATGTACATTATTCAGAAGTGTTGTCATTGTTTGTGTTCTTCAGCAAATGTAATCCTTTATGAAGTTCTGTTGAACTACAGAATAGTGTGAGGACACTAGTTTATGGGAATGAGAGAAATTAAGGAAATGTTTTCTTTGCTTTTTTTTTTTGTTTGAATCATCCTGCCTGTTGATTAAAAGATTTGTTTTAATAATTGCATTTTGAGTTTTTATTTTAAATAATCACCAAGTATAAATAAAGCAGACTGTCATAGAAGATGCCACTGTTTCTTGTAATTTTAATACTGCACATTTCCATTATGAATGGAAAATCCTGAATTCCAGTGTGAAAGGCATAAAATTTGTTTCATACATGCACTTCTGTAGAGGGTAAGTTAGAGTACAGTATTACACTTCATGCTTAAGTAACATTTTCAAATATAAACATGTTTTGAATAGAGGGAGAAAGCAACTCACCTGTTTACTCATGTGTTTTTTAAATTAGTTCAAATATGAGAGCTGAAGAAATAGTGTCCAGAAAGGGTGTCCCATATAACAGACAAAAGAAGGTAGTGCCAGCCACCACTCCTCTCTTCTGTCTTGCCTTTTAACCTGTTGGAGAACCATTTACAATCATAATTGAGGAGGAAAACTAAAGCCATCTGACATTCTCAGACTGATATAAGGTCTAGGCCCCTTTGCTTCTTGACGCTGAAGGTGTGGCATCTGCTGAAATTGTTTAGAAACTGGACAAAATTGCAAGATCTTTGTGGAAAAATTCTGATAGTCTGTCCTGAAATTAAGAAGTGGATAGGGTCAGTTGCAGCTGGCATAATTCTGAAAAGTTGTTAGAAATTGTGTAAATGTTCCATTGCTTTCTATCATTTCCTCACTTTCTTGATTTTGTTTCAGGCCAAGTTCAAGAAGCTGAAACAAGAGAAGTTCTCCTGAAGAATGAACTGAAAAAGCACCAAATTGAATTACCACAGATGAACATAGTATGACTTACTTCTTACTAAACTCTATTAGCATCTCTAAAATTGTTATCAATAATATATCAATACTAATATTGCTGAATCACACCTGTTACCAAAATAATGGAAATCTAAACTGTAGGAAAATTTGTGGATCAATGTCAAGATTTTTTTTTTTTATTGTTCTGTTAGTGTGAGGGTCTCTTAAAAAACTGCTAAAGAATTAACAAAAACCTTCTCCTTTATATCCTAGTCTTGTTTTTCTGCTGCTCATGTTTCTGATGAGGTTACCAGTGTTACTGATGCAATTATATTTTAGGGAAACTTTTTAAAGGTTTTCAAACTACTAACATTTGGGGAAAAAAAAACCACCTATGTAAACAATTATCTTTAGATCAAATAAGATCAAGTTATAGTCATTAATCACAAAGTAGTAGAATTAAATTACAGTATCAGTACCAAAGTTTACTGAAGTTCCCCCTGCTGGCTAAATTTTTCAAGCCTGGACATAGTTTCCTTCTGAAATTATTTATTTTTCTACATTCATTATTGTCTCTTTCTGTTGTTTTAAACTTTCTTCACTTTTGTCTCCAATCAAGCACTGATATTTCGTTGTGAAATATTCCTTGAAGTCCTTAAAAATTGAAAAAAAGGAGTAATTAAAAAGTTTGGTCACAATTGCAGTGAGCTTTCCCTTTGTTCTTTTCTGGGATTGTGCATGGTGGTCCCTTATACCTTATATTATACCTTATATTATATACGTACCTTATATGGTGGTCCCTTATATTAAAAGTCTGTTTCAGATTATTAAATGTTTATTGTTAAAAAGTTAATCGATGACAGATAACTACTTCTGCTGCTCAGTCCACTGCTATGCTTGCTGATTTTAAATTTTTCTTTTCAGCTTCAGTATGTGGATTCTCTTCTAAAAAAAAAGATGTTGGAACAAGAAGGAGTAATGAAGCAGCCAAGGAGAACTTGTACCCTCCCAAACTATCCAAAAGGCAACCAAGATATTCTAGGCAAGGTGAGTTTTCTCGCAGGGAAACTCTAATGAGTTCTGTTGATTCCAGAAAGCAGTAGTGATGAAAAATTATCCAATGGCCAGCTCCCATAGCAGAGCCATCAACAGGGGAATTAAATGTCGGTCTGAAGTTGCAGGATTATTGTAATTATTGTGAAAAGAGGGTGTGATCTTGGTTTTTGTTCTGACTGTTGTAACTTCTGTGGTACAGATTGCACATTTAGCTCAAATTGAGGATAACGAAGCAGCAAAAGTTATTTCTTGGCACCTGGCAAGTGACATGGACTGTGTAGTCACACTGACCACAGAAGCTGCTCGTTCTATCTTCGATGAAACTCAAGGTCGACAACAAGTGTTACCCCTTGATTCTATTTACAAGAAGACACTTCCAGATTGGAGCAGGTAGAGAAAAAACAATGAAAGTTCTGCATTTGTATTGCATACTTCTTCAGCTATTTTTTTCTTGTCTAATTTGATTTTTAAACTTCAATTAAAGATTCGAAGTATAAATTTTCTGGGTTCATTATTATAGCAACTAATGTAATGTCACTTGAAGTGTTAGTTGAAATCTCAGGGTTATGTCTGTAACTGCTGCGTGATGTTCTTTATTTAATAAGGTGTTTCTATTAAAAAATAAGACACTTTTTTTCTTTGTCTACATGTTTTCTAGAGCAAGAATTTATTTTAAATATAGTGCTTCTAATCAGATTATAACTTTCAAAAATCCAGTTTCACAATGCATTCATAAAATCATCTACAGTAGTAGAAATTCATTTTGCTATTTCAGTTGCCTGAAAAAATAAAGACAGTATTTCTACTCCTGAAAATAATTTGCTTGTGAAGATGACTGCTAATGTAATAAGAATGCACTTTAGAAAAGATCTGATGTATAAATGTATTTATAATGTTCAAATTCTCAGTTTTCATAATACAGTGCATTAAAACTTGTCCATAAATTAGTCATATGAATTTGTTGGAAATAATGTCTCATAACAAATCAGTGTTTCACTAAAAAAAAGATCTTTACTGTAACTGGCATTTTAGATAATGGTGGGATCATTTACCTAATGTAGAAGTGTTAAGATTCATTCAATTCAGATTGGGATTCCTGACTAGAATAAGGACAAATTGCTTTCTTCTTTTCTTCTCCCTCACTCTCCCCTTTCTTAAACAGACCTTTACCTCACTTGAGAAATGGAAGAACCGTCTTCAGACCTATTGGAAATCCTGTGTTTGCCAGAGATCTGTTAACATTTCCAGATAACATAGAGCATTGTCAAACAGGTAAATGATAAGAAAGAAATCATTACTAATGTCTTTCTTTTAAAAAATTAAATACATCACAAATTATGATCCATTCGATAATCTTCACTGATAAGTTTGCAAATACCAGTGTACATTCTTCCTGAGTTCTGTTGATAAAAATAGGAGAGCATTACCATTAATTATTTTTAAACAAAAGTTGTGAAAATTTCAACAATGACCACTTTCTTCTGCTTGTTGTCTTAGTTTCACTTTCTCTGCTTAGATGATGGTAATTTTCTTCTTGTTTACATTCCTGCAGCATTTTCTTACTACCAAGCTCTTTAAAGCAAGAGCTGACCATCACAAGATTAATTTTATAATCTCATATTGCAGAAATTACTCCTTTTATTAGGCTTTTTTTCCAGTTGTGTTCCTCTCAGAAATGTGTAATGCATAGATTTAAGTACATGCAGACTGAACTGTATATGACTGTGTATGTTATGCTTAAACAGTTTAGTAGTTGTAAGAAATCTTTCAATTTTCTTAGATTTCAGTTTAGGAAGCTATCGTCGTCTTGTTCTTTCTAACAACATAGCAATTCCTACCTTTTCTTACACTTTTTTTTTAAAATTAAGTAGACCTGCTCCTTTATATGGAGAGTTGGAGTCTGTGATTACTTCAGTAAGTTTTGCATTTTATTTCACGACCTCTCACTATTGAAGTATTTCTCTCTACTGTTAATAAAGACCAATTTTCAGCCCTGTGCATTTTCAGATTGTTAGATATCAACAGACTTTTAACTATAAATTCTTCTTTATGCCCCTGGGGGAAATTAAAAACCACGTTGCTTGACATATCCATGTATGGCTACATTGTAAGATTTTGTCTGGAACAGACTTTTATTAGCAGGAGGGTCTTAAGCTCACTTGGATCACTGGTCTGTGGATTTATTTTTCTTTGATAAACTATTGAACATGAGGAAACGTATTAAGAAACTGAGAACAAAATTCAACATTCCAGGAAGATTTTTTAAAAGTTATTATTTATATAATTTCGTGCAACTTGAGATTTTATTGTGTGTGTCTTGATAAATGTAAAGTATCAAGAGAGTATTTTATTGGAAAATACACTTAATTATGCCAAAAGGCAATTAAATGTACTATATTTTTTCTTTATGAATTCTCTGATGAAAGCAGAAGATTGCATATCTATCTCAACCTCAAGAGAATTTTGTTGAAACAAAAATTATTTACATGCTATTTCCCTTGAACTTATCTTAGAAGTTGCAATAATGATGCCTCAGAATTGACTTTTCAAAACTCAAGTTATCTTGCTCCAGAGAAATTTCATAGTTCAAAAACTTATATTTTTCAGTGTTTGGTATGCTCTTGGGTGATACTATCATTATAGATAACTTGGATGCTGCCAACCACTACAGAAAAGAGGTATGTTTCAACTTTTCTTTAAATTTTATGATATGGATATATTGCAGAGCTAAAAAAACTTAAAGTAAACTTAGAGTAATTGTGAAGTTTAATGCTGTGTTAGCTGTCAATGTGCTTACTATCTGTGGGTCTCAAAGCACTTAACAGTGAATGAAATTTCTATTATTGTCACTGACAAAATTACCTCCATTCAACAAATTCCATTATGTGAATGTTGCCATGGCACATGGGACCATGTTTCCAGAAATAAGCATCTTCAGTTTTGCTGTTACTGTTAAACACAAGGTCTTCTGTACTTTCCTAGTCACTTAATGTGCAATAAAACACAGGAGTCTAAAGCACATGATGAAATTTCAGGTCTGTTTGTCTAAAACCCTGATGTGAAACTTACTAGATCTCTTTGGGACCCATTTTATTTAGGTTTAATGGTACATGTTTTAGCAGGCAAGAGTCTCTGAGGAAGTCCTGACACTGGGCACTTTTCTTTTCAGCTTATGAGTTTGCTAGAATCAAAATAATGATTGAGCATAAGAATGTAGAACTGTACTGATTGCCCTGCCTCCTAACATATGTTGATAATCAGCTCTTTCTGGGTATAGGTCTAAATTCTGCCTTCAGAGTTCTGGTAAAATGTGAGAACACAAACCCAAAAAAAATGGTCTTTGTAATTATTGACAACACTGCTTAATTTTAATACATGCATTCTATTGCTTGAAAGCAAAGTCATTACATAATTACATAAAATATGTTTTCATTAGGAAACAAAGTTGCATTGCAGTTGAAAACTGCAAAGGTTCACAACAGCATTGCTGAAAACTTAGATTTTGTGTGAGGTTACTAATTTATTATCAATTTTTATACCTGTGTAGGTTGTAAAAATTACACACTGCCCTACCTTGCTGACTAGGGAAGGAGACAGGATTCGCAGCAATGGAAAATTTGGAGGCCTGCAGAATAAAGCTCCTCCAATGGACAAACTCAGAGGAATGGTATTTGGAGCACCAATGCCAAAACTTTACTCTACTTTCTCTGCACAGATAGGTGGGTTAATGAAGTCATAAAAATACAAAACTTGCGAAATTATATTGCTTGTCTTTTTTATTCTCTGATGTAATAGAGAGAGGAAAACTTCAATTTAGCATAAAGTTATTTGAAGTGGGGTTTTTTTTATAAATTTGCCTTTTCATAAAAGCTTATAATTATTACATTTCCTGAAATAACAAATAATAATAATGAGATAATCCCCCTTAGTCTTAATAAAGGAGTATAAGCAGTAATAATCATTCAAACAGCTGGCATGAGAAGCTTGAGCTGATTGAATTCTGGCATCAATTATGAACAAGTTTTAGATCTTTCTACTCTGGAAGCACCATAATAAATTTAGAATTTCATATGTGCAAGTGAGCTTTATGAAACAGTGGTATAAAAATTCCTGTTATCTAGAGAGAATATCTCATAAGCTATCCTATTTCCTGGAGGATCACTTCCATTTCTTTATGTGCTTGGATTCTTCACTTCAGAATTAAGGTTTGAAATTGTTAGAAGATGCAGTTTCTGACGTGTAACAACTGATATGACTGATGGGTAAAACACTGAAAAGTCTTACGTACAAACAAGATTGTTCTTAAATACTTAATTTTAAAACAATAGTTTAAAAAAAGTGAAGTTTATCTATGACAGTGCAGTGGAGAGGTGTGGGGAGAGAGCATGTGTACTATTAAAGTAGCCATATTTATGAGCAAACTACTTAGCACTGAGCAATTGAGTAGGGAAAAAGTAAGGACTAAAAAGATCTTTTCTCGGCATTTTAGTAAAATATATTATGTGTAGGAAAAACACAGTAAATAAGTCAGTCACAGACAAATACACTGGGTTTAGCACACTTTGTCTATCAGCATGTTTTCAATTGTTGAACTCAATTATTACCCAATACGAATTAAACTAGAATTCGCTATAATTTAGCACTGGAGCAATCATGGTAGAAGAAAAGGGCATGTTTTAATTTCACTTAGATACTGACATTTCAAGGAAAATTATACTAAAATTCCAGTTAAAGGGCAGCATCTCATTACACAGGGCTTGTTTTGAACTTAATTTTACACTTAGCATTAGTTCTGACATGCTGTTTTTCAATGTTTGTAGGATAAAAGTTGCTTAATCTGTTATTACACTGGCAAGGTACTTGTAAAATAAGCTGTACTAAGAGTTTGCAGTGCCTTTTGTGAGACTGTAGCAGCTCTGTGTGTGAGCTTTCACCCCATGGCAAACTTAAGGTCATTTAGTGTTCAGTTAAGCTTTGTGCAAGATAACCTCATACTCACCTCAAAGTAAAATGAATAAGCCCAGGCTAACATGCTTGAACTCTTCCTTTATTACTTGATCTATTTATTTAATGCCTGGATGTGGAAATTTTTTTTTTGTCTCATATATTTAAAGAGGAAAAGGATTGTCAACAAAATATACCTTTGTTTATCTGAGTCTACTTGGATTTCCATAGTGGGACAGAGTGAAACTCAGTAAATATTCACTTGGTCCACAAGGTGGAATACAATTCAAGTCAGTAATACAAGCTTCTGCTTTGTAGCACTGAAAACACAATATGCTACAAGCACTTAATGTCATCAGAGGTGGAGAATTGCACTTGGAGCACACAGGCAACAAGATGTGTACAGTGATACCAGTTTCCCTCATCATTTTCAGAACTTGCAGGTACTTCACCGTCATCTAAGATATGTACTCAAAAAGAAAAGAGGAGTCAAAATATTGGATATGATTTTTTTAACAATTATTTTAAGAACAGCCACCAATCCGCTATAAGTTTGGATGTTTTTTTAAGTAGTGTTTTTGAAATATATGTTTTCTTGTGGATTTATACATCACCTACGTGGTATTGGTAGCATTCTAAATCAAAATGGTAATTTACTTATTGTTTCATGGCTAATTGTTTTATTCCTCAATTAGATCTTCTTCAGCAGTACCGTGCAGCAGTGATTAAACTGGATAATGTGAATAAGGACCTTGATTTACATTTGCAGTCACTGAACACTCCAGAAATGCAAAAGAGAAAACAGGAACTTGCTGAACAAGAGAAAAGCCTCAAGATAGTAAAACAAAAATTGGGTAGGTTATTTTATTATAATTTTGGTGTCCTATAGGAGGAGAACAGTTAACTGCAACCAGATGTATTCTGCTCTTACAAAGTTCAAACTAT
Organism: Toxostoma redivivum; assembly: GCA_013397375.1. Taxonomy (NCBI): domain Eukaryota; kingdom Metazoa; phylum Chordata; class Aves; order Passeriformes; family Mimidae; genus Toxostoma; species Toxostoma redivivum. The sequence continues at coordinate 86,345 of VXBI01004268.1, forward strand.
GCATGAAAATTGTTAACATTAATAGCTTAGAGATGTCACATTTTAAGGAAAGAATAGAAAGACTGTATGTAGTAGTATGATGCTGTGGATATTGCCTAGAGCAGCACTGCCCTGTATTGTATTCAGATAATAAGAATGTGGTCAGTCCATGTCTTGTGAACATGAAATTATGATCTCACTAACAAGAGATTATATAACTATTAGTGTGGCTGGCCCCATGCTACAGAACATTGGCATGCTTTTTGAAATGACTATGAGTAAAGAGCTGAATTGCTTTTGCTAAGGAAACACAATCAAAACATTGTGCTATAAAAAGAAACACCCCGAAGTCTGCAAGAATCGTCTGAGTTAAAAATTTTTTAATGTCAAATCAAATGTTTACAAATAAATCAGCATTTACTCTGCAGCAGTTATAAATAAAGCAAATAGTTTGTCATCTTTGAACTCTGTTTCAGATAATATTAGTTTGTCATCTTTGAACTGTTTCAGATATAAGTTAACCATAAAATTGATGAAGTAAGACAATTCTAAAGTCTTACTTCAAAGGTTTAACTCTATTGTTATAGGGCCCATTTATAACCAGCAAGTTAATTTTTTCTCTTATTGTTCTTACTTGCAACTTTTTCATAGGTATGACTCCTGCTTTATCAGATAAAGGTGCTGAATCATTACTTCAGCCTATGTTAGATACATCTGACACCCCCATTCCTCCCAAAAGAATGCGAAGAGACACAGTGAAAAAATTGTATAGGTAAGTATTTTCTGAATCTAATCATTATTTTCCCATAATCTGAATTCAAAACAAAAACTAGTTTATTCTGCATATTTTTTAATTCATATTTGTATCCAATAAGCAGCAATGAATAGAGTTTGCATAAAGCTGATTTTCAAGATAATTTTTAATTTCTTTAAAGTTTCTTCTGCTATTTAAGCCTCATATAAATACTTGCTTACTAATTCTGTTTCTCTTTATGAACTGATTGATTGGCATCTTTGTGCGTCACGTTTCCCATATTTTCTGGTATATTCCACACTGTTACACCCAGAACTATTTTATATGGCTTGGTCTGTAAACTCTTTTAAGATCTGCTATCAAATACTGGATAAATATGAACTGATGGGAAAGTGTTTAACACAGTTATCTCTTTACCTATGGTATTTGTTCTCATTCCCTCTGTGCTGATGAGCATTTGAACGCACACACATACACAAAAATTTGGGAAATCTGTATGTCTGTATCTTTAAAGTGACATGAAACTGACTTTGCCATTTCTCATGTCTCTCGGTATGACTACATCATTGTCTTTGCTGAACTATGGTAATTTTTTCTGAGATTATTTAAATCTTACCCAGTAGTGTTCTGTAAATCTCAGAACAGGTGTTTAGTATATTACTATGTCTCTTCATTTTTAATACTTGCTAGTATTTAATTTTTATCTACATATAGAACTAAAGTGGTTATGTAGTTAAACTATCTAATATTAGCCTGATGCTATTCTTCATTTTAACAAAAAAAATACAATAATAAGAAGCTGTGTACAAATATGGGGTTTATATTGTTTATACTTGTGGGAGCTCTATGCTATATATATTATATATATATAAAAGAAAAGCTTTGTTTATAAGCCACTGTGCTATGTTTTGTTTAGCTCAGAAGAATGGATCTCCTCTCCTGCAAAACAGCAGCAACAGCAAGTGCTGCAAATGGCCTCTTCAGAACTTAATGGAACTCCACGAAAAAGAAAGGCATAGACTGATCAGACTTGCTGGGAAAAACTGTGTATTGAAAATGTGAATACTTTCAGTTAAATTAAATACACATGTGGTATTACCATTACTCCGAAGATTTTTATACCGATAGAAGATATAAATGTATTTCAGTTAGTAGGAACAAAAGCTTAAGTATTTAACATTGATAGCCCAATTTTTGTATAGTTAATTTTCATTTCTAAAAGCTTTCAGAGTTTTTATGTTCATGTGTGAAAAAAAGTTTAAAATATATTCTTTTTTATTTATGAAAAAAATGATCTTTTCAATAAAACTGCTTCAGTACAAAGCACTGACAATACAGTCACTTCTGTTAAATATATTGTGTTGTGAAATGAGATTTTAATTTAAAAAGCATCCCAAGCTGTCTTGAGGAAGATAGTCAAACATCACCTTTAGTGATCTGCATCACAAAGATTATAGTGATGTAAAGGACCAGGCATGATTAAAGATAAAATTTCAGCCAGGGTCAGAGCAAACAGCTGGAAACAGACTTGACTGAAAGAGAAAGATAGGGCAAAAGTAGGAAGCTAAATCTGAAAAGTATAAAATTATTAGTTGAAGCCCTGTGAATTACATAGGAGACAGTGTTCAGGGGTGTGGACATGTCGGTTCACATCTGCCTCAAAGAATTTCTGCCTTGGAGTGAATGTTGACACCAGATCTACTGATCTGTACTCTCAGCAACATGCATTTTATATACATGCTCCTTTTCTGAAAAAGGACTTTAAACTTAGAAAGACATGGTGACCTGCTGCTAGAAGTTTGCTAGAAGAATGCTGATCACTGGTGCACATCTCTGTGACAGTTCTAATAAAAGGAAATTTCTCCACATTAAGGAGAAATAAAGCAGTAATTTGTGGTTGAAGGTTTTCCAGAGCTTCATGTTTTAAAAACAGGCTAAACATCAAATTGTCCTACTCTTAAAGAAAACAAGTATTTTCAAGGATAACATGTAACACCAGCAGGAAACTAAGATAGCCCTACCTCAGCCATTTTTCCTGTTTTTTCTCTCTAAATTTAGACATCAAGACTTGAATCAGGCAGCCATCATGAAGGGTTTGCCATGTAATAATTTGTCCCACCATACCAAGTTATTTGATAGTACTTCTTTTAAATACATTTTTTTAAATTCTGGCATCTGCCTAGCCTCAGCCTCCAGGTAACCTTGAATCCTACTGGATTAAATATGTATTCCAGCAGAAATGCTTCCTTTTGGAATTCATCTCTTGCCTTTGGTAGTCAGTGTAGGCACTGCTAGCACCATATATCCCTTGTGGGAGAGGCAAACAGAAAATTAAGGCTGGTTTCCAGTGTTGTGCAATAGCTATCAGAGATTTCAGGAAATTTCACCAGGGAACTTTCAGGGTTTTCCAGCAGAGTGATGGCAAGCTATCACAGTGCAAGTTACTGCTTTGCAAAGCTTTTGAGGGCAGCTGATTTGATCATGACAACAAATTGGAACTTGGAAGGTAAGTGTCAATTTTTTTCCTTTACCAACTCTTTACTCTGTAACAGATCAGAGCAGGGACCTCAGCCATGCTGGGCAGTGTGTGTTGTCCTCACTGAATCCATGCAGGGAACTGGGAGAAAGTGGCTGCAGTTTTGTTCTGGGCCTGCTTTCTGACTAGCATTGAGGGATGCAGATACTGCCTATCAGGTGAGTGAGGATGGATTCCCCTAATAACCCAGTGAAGCAGGTTGGATGACAAATCCTTTCTGCCAAACCACACTTGCGGTATGACAGCCCCACCATCAGTATCACGGCCCTGACTCTACAACCCCAGTATCACCAGTACTTCTCTAGCCATGTATCTCATCTGGGACTTCCTCTGCCTCCTCCAGGGCCAGAGTCCCCTTGTCAGCCAGAGCTGCAGTTCAGGGAAAGAGCAGTGAGAGGGAAGGAGGAAAGGATGATGCCCAGGAGACCACTGCAGGATGTTGCAATGTTACTGCGACAGCAGTAGCCTGGACGAAAAACACACACATTCCAAACGTCCATTGAGACATTGTGAGACTGTTGGAGCAGTGTAATTACTGGAACTTTTCTGCTGAAGCATCCAGAGTAGATACATATTTGATTAAGTTAGCTTTATTTTTTTGCTATCCTGAACTCCATTTCAGCTAAGCCTTTAAAGAGATTTGCAGTCACCATTGGTGAATGGTTCATACTTCAGTTGGTCATAATGGGAAAAGAGAGAGGTAAGTTGGCTTGCTTTTTAACAGCATAGATAATCAGCTGTTCTAAAGACTGATGAATAGTACATTGCTGAGGTTGTAGTAGTGTCATTTTGTGGATATTTAATAAAGCATTGTTAAGTAACTGTCATTAAAATGTTATCTGCCTTCATGCACCAACATTTTCTCCCAATAAATTCTGTCCCAAATTGTTCAGTTTAGGGTTTGTTTTTTTTTTTATATTCAGGAAACAAAGCCCATTAAAGTTGTATTTCATGGTCACACAGCAAGGATAGGCAACAGACCAGATCTGCAGTAAATTCCTTTTCACCTGCCAGAATGCAGTACACCATAGGAGAAGCCCAAATCACTTTTAATACTTTATTTTTTAAAAGTCAGTTTGCTTATTATCTAGGAACTAGAACATGTCTTACTGGTGGTAGCAGTATCAGTATCAGTAAAAAGCAGCTGTTTGCCTCCCTTTCTGCCTGTGACTGGACTGGGTGTGTCCAGGGATTTTGACATTCCTGCCACACCAGATCATCTCACATGAACAGGCATCATTTCAGGTTCATAAAGAGTGGACATGTGTATCTGTTTGCACACGCCAAATTATAAATGTCCATGTGTGTGACTGCGGTGTTAGGGTGTTAACCCTTTAGTTGCGGCGGAGTAAAGAGACACAGTCACACGGTCATTCTCGAGATGAAAGAGAAGGCGAGAAGACAACGTTTATTCAGAAAACTCACTGCTTAAGTAGCATGACTCGCAACAATGAGAACAGAATAAAGATGATTGGTCCAGAGAGAAGACACTCCATTCCCAGGGTCTGTTAACAGCAAACAGGTGTCTTTATCTTTATTATTAATTCCTCTCTGTTTTGACCAATTTATCTTTCCTGGGAAAGGCTTCTTGGCCTTCAGCTGAAAAACAGCTTATCACCCTGAGAAATGGTTCAGAGAACAGAGCTGAAAAGCTCGGTCCTGGAATAATTTTCCAGGCAGTTCTCTAAAAGGATACTACACGTGTACATACAGTTCCCCTAGTCTATATTTCATAGACAAGCTCTTCCACACCCACTGTGACTGTGGAAATTTTATTCCAAGAGAGCTACTGTGTGACTGGATGTGCTTTAGCTGCTCCTATCCCCTATCTCTGCCTCTGTGGCATGTCTTCTCTGCTGCGAAATGGCTCTAAGAGCAGAGCAGCCCTAGCTTTAGCAAAGAAAATTTACTTTAAAAAGGTGTGCATGTAAACTAATTGAATGCAATTTTATTTTAAACCAGCCTATATATAAAACTAAAATATTCAGTTATTGGAGGCAAAAGAAAATAGCACTTTCAATTTGTAAATATGTAAATTCCACAAATTTTAAAATATATGTTAATGGATTCTTACAAATCTTGCTAGCTTTTATAGGACTCAGTATTTATGAGGGCTCTAAAGAAATCCCCACTCATTACTTTGAGGGTTATTTTACAGTAGCTTTGCTCTTTATGACTACACTATTTAGGCCCTCTTTGTATACCCACCATTTGCAAGAGAAATGGGCCACTAAGACCTTACTTCAAAAAACTGAGAATATTTTATACAAGAGCAGAACTATGTCTTTCACAGTCTTACCTAGGAACAAATAAACGAAAGATTTTCTTTCATCTAATAATCTTTTTTCATCTAATAACCATCCAAGAACCTTTGCCTAAATCATACAGTATTCACCCTTTTCAGAAAATGAATTTTACTTTCTAGTTACTTAAAAGACATTTAGTGGACTTTCATTTCTTACTATTATTTCTTACTCACTCTTTATCCCTCATCCTGTAACTTTGGTAAATCAATTAAACCATATCATGCAGCAAATACTGCAGTCAAGGCTAATTTCAAGAACAGGAAAAATTACTTCATTTTTCCTCAGTGTACTTAAAAGTTTTGATGAATGATGATGAACCAACTAACTGCAGCAATCTCTGATTCATCATTTTTCACCAGAAAGAAAAATTGGTTGATTAAAAAGTTACTGAATAAAAAATGAGGTATTGAATTAAAAGTTGCTGCTACTTTTTTTAATGGAAAATGGGAATGATCCCAAAAAATTAACTTTCCCCAGTAAACAGCTAGTGAAAACAAATGTTTTGTATTAAATGCAGCTCCTGCTTTTAGCATGTTCTTATAAACAAAATATAGAAATGAAATGGCAGTGTCATAAAATTAGTAGCTAAAGACTGTCATGTTCCTGCCCTTACTTCCAAAAGCCTGTCTTTTTAACTAAGGGTCTCCTAGCACGTGCATGCTCCTGTGTGGTGGTATAATATTAACCTAAATTGATTCAGAAGATACAGATTAAAGGTCCAGCTCTGCTCAAACTGGAAGAGCTGGTTGAGCAAGAGGAAGATTCATGACAGCCTGAGGAATGCAGTGAAAATCATTCTTCAGAAACAATGAAGAAGGCCATTCTGCAAGTTGCTTAAGAGTTTCTTTTCTTCAGCAGAGTCCTGGGGCAATTCTAGGACAGAGACTGTGCTGTGAAAAGTGAGAAGGGATGGTTAGAAGTCCTCTTAATACTAAGGACTTCTGACAGAAGCAGCTATGAGAGTAGATTTGGTAATGCATACCAGAGCTAAAGCAGCAGTGATAGGAAGTCAAAGCAGAACTGCTGAAGTGGAAGCACATTGAGGGTAGGGTTACAGGTGAGAGGCCTCAGATGCTAAAATTGAACCTGCTTCTGTTGCCAGTAGTAATTTTGGCAGATAAATAGCTTGTAGAGAGCTGCCTTTAGTGTAGCAACTTCATCTTTCATCATTCATACCTGAACTGACCTGAAGCATAACACAGCTGCTGGAGTCAAACTGCTGCAGCAGCATGGTAAAAATGGGGGTCAGTGAGATCAGTTAGTGAGTTACGGTGTGTTGCTGTTGCAGTGTGGTGGTATTGCAGAGACATGTGCAAGCTTGCAACTAATCAAGTCCTTCACTGGCATTTTAACCACTGTTTTGAAGTTTGTAAGTGCATTCCAAGTGGAGAGCCTTTGGATGCCAAAGGCAGTTTATTGTCATGCAGAGATTGAAAGGAAAAAGTCCCTCTGAAAGTGGGTGATCAGACTGAGAGTGACTTTTCCAGTTGGTCTCTGGATGGAGATTATGTCTACCTCCAGAACTAAGCCCCTCTAGGAGTCCATGTCAGAGCATCAACTGTACAAGATCTGACCATTCTTGTCCTCCTTTCTCTGGAAACAAACAGTGGGAGGCCAGCCACAGTGCTATACTTGTCTCACACTGCTCAAAGCCAAAAGGGTCTTCACTTCTTCCTCTCAACTGTTCCTGGAATAAGCTCGTGATACTGGTAGATTCTCTCTACCCTACTAATCTTTGGCACTCTCCTGTGCCAAGATAAACATGATTCAAAGATAAACAAGAATCCCCAGAAAAGTCTGAATGGAGGAGTGTGGGGTAGGGAAGGGAAAAAAGTGGAATAAATAAGAGCATAAGGAATCAGACATCTTTGGCTTTGAAATTTGGGTCTGAAGTTTCACATCTCCCAGAAGGAAACCTTAAAGTTAGGCCTCTGTTGTTGGATGCTTCCAAGACTGAAGCAGTTTGGCATCAGGCATGAACCAGCCATGGAGGCTACTGGCTCATGACTTGACAGCCCCTAGGAGACTCGGAAGTGTGATGAGTTCCCTGCAATTGGATGCTGGTGGCACATGGAAGACGGGCAGAAAAAGGAAACTGCTGGAGCTCCCAAAAAGAGTATGCCAGGTAAGTATGCAGGGAGTAGCAGGAGAGATGGACACATCTATCAACATAAGAGGGAGAGATTTATGGCAGATTCATGGATGGTCTCACTAGGGCAACTCCTAAAGCTTATTTCTGTTTCCATGCTGACAGGTAGGCATGGATTCAGGATTCTAGTGAATATACATTACAAAACATCTTTGCAGTGGACTTGAAACTTACGCTAAATAACCTGTTCCAAAAGATTTTATGGGTCACTTTTCCTCACCACTGTGATCAAGTAACTTCCCTGGGTTGGTGAAAGGTCATGAAAACATAATTACCTTTAAAAAACAAGGTGGTAAAATAAACTATTTTCTTGTGGGAAAGAAAGCACTCTGGATTTTTTAGATTTTGTATCATCCTTGTGAAGTATTTTATGGCTCCCAGAGCCATCTATTTCCCAGTTACTCAACAGCCCAGTGAATCACAGTGTGGGAACATGTGTTCTAGGCTATGCAGGTCTGAGTCATTTTAGATGTTAATATTTCTTAAATATTAGTATTTTCTAGAAAAATAAGCAGGCTTGGATATACACAGATATACTTCATAAGCTTTACATATAAAATGCCAAGTATTCTGGAGAATAGTTGCTCCTTAAATATTGATTCTCAAATGCCATAAATACATTTTAAATGTCTGTGTTGAATGTTTTCCCTGAACTGCTCTTTCTCTTATCTTAAAATTGTAATATATACCACTTCTGGTGTTAAGAAAGATTGGAAACATTTTTTTAACCAAATGTGTTGAAGTGCAAATAACAAGTGAACTTTTGAACTCTCTTGCATTCTCTGAGGATCTGGTCTCTGCCAGGCTCAGAGAAAGAGCTGAATATGGATGCTTTTGTTAGAATTTTGGCAAATAGAATTATCTGGAATTAGCATGGTTTATTCAGACTCCAGCTTATCAGTTCAAACTAGATTTCTCTTTAATAAGAGTTACTCAGTTTCTCTTATGAAGGTTTCTTGCATGTAAGAGGGTAATAGTGACCCTGTGTCAAATGCATGATAGCATTATCAAAATAGAGGAATTTGGGGTCAAAGAGTTTGGTGGTTGGCTCTGTTGCCAAGACTGACTGTTCCAGATCCTTATAAAGACATGCTGACACATCGGTGTGGTGTGTCAAGGACCTGATGATATGGAACATTTTCCATAACACCACTTCAAATAGGAGCCTTTCCTTTGTTGAAAAACTCTCCTGCATGTACAGAGATTGTATGCAAAAAATAATAGTGACAAATATGCCATCTTTGGGGGTGGGGGGACAAGTAGAGGGTGGGGGTGGGGTGAAGGGGAGAGGGCAAGAGCTGGAAAGCAATTTGGGCTTGTTTTCCTGAGCACAAAGCATTCAGTGTTCTGCATAAAAATGTATTTTTTGCAATATATTTATAATACAGTTAGAACTTTGGGAATCAGAAAGTTTAATAATTGTTACCTGGTTCTCTTGTTCTCAGTCTTCAGATGTTTCAAAATCACAGCTATCACTTTTAAGTCTGCTCTGTCTTTGGAATGTATTTGCCACATTTTTTATGGACACTAACTGTATATCTGCCTCCACTCTTTCCGGTTCTTCTGATTCCTGGGAAAGAGGGAAATTTGTGAGAACATTCCTCAGGTTTTAGGCAATGCCAGTTATTGCTCTTGGAAGACTTTTACAAAGCAACTACACAGAGAGATACAGAAGTAGTCAAATCCTGTTCAAATTTTCACTTAGGTGAAAAATAAATAATGCCATCTCAGAATCTATAACATATAGAACTTCCATCTGTATTATTTCCCGTCAGCTTACCTTTTCAAAAACAACTGTCTTCCATATATATTTAGTAAAGATTGAGAAAGATTTGTGAGTATTAAATGTAAGCTTCTTCTCAAAAGAAAAAGGAAAACCAGACTGTCTAGTATGAAAAAAAAGCTATCAGATTATCTTTGCCAAAGGATCTGAAACTCTTTGAAGATTAAATGCTGGATAAGATGCTTCATAAGATTTTTTTTCCTTGCTAAAATTCAGATTAGGTCAACTGGCATATATTTTTCTAGGATGTAAAATGAAGATGATTAAATAGGACTCATTGCTGTAGGCAGAGAAGCAATAGACTTCTGTGTGAGCTGCTGGCTATTTTGTTCTGCTGGACATGAAGCCATTGGATTTCCACCCTCAGAACACAACATTGTGGCTGTTTCAGTATCCATTTGTTTACATGATGGTGGTGGCAAGTAAATTTCATCCGCTCATCACTGACTGTTAGAGCAGCAAAATCTGACTACTTTAGATGGTATAACTCCCATTTAATAACCTGCACTCAAAGTTAAGTTTTGATAACCAAATGCTTTCTCTGTTAGTTTAATATATCAGAAAAAGATCCAAGGTTCCAATAATGACTTGAGAGCAGCTGCATATGGGCCTTACCTTTTTTAACAGTCTGATCCTCTTCTACACTGGATAAAAGTCTTATTCATAGGCAGAAGCCGTAATTAATTTAAATGTGTGCAATTTTGACTGCTTCAAACATCTGTGTTTGTAGCAGCAGCAGGAACCTGCAGAGGCCCTGCATCTTCAAAAGGCCCAAGCCAACTTTGTCCTTAACAGCAGTAAGGTTTTGCTGTCAGTGTAAAATGTTTTGTAACCACTTTTTGCCTGTTGAAAAACAGGACCAGACCCTAGAGACAGTCTGTAAAAAAGGATTGTCTTGTTCCCACCCCTGGATGTGTGTCCAACCTATGTTGCAATGTTTGGCTGTGGACTTCTGCTGCTTTTTTTTTTTTTCCTTTATTTTTTTTTAAATGAACTGCCTGAAAACAAAAGAGTATACCCATGCAAAGGATCTAGGCTTGAATTTTAAGCTAGCTCCTCACATTGAAATCGCTACAGCCTGGAAAAAATTATCGAGACTTACATGTCTCAGAAGAGTTTTGCAAGTCACTAAAAAATGAGTCAGGCATGAAGTCCTGTCTGTAGGTCAAGGGGGCTACTGAAATGCAAATACCCAGTTACCACAGATATAATTGAGGGGAAAGAAGGAAAGAGTCTCACACCAGTAACTCAATCCAGATATATGACCCTTAGCAGAGAAAGCTTACACACAGGGAAAACAAAATAAAGTAATTGTAAAGCAAGGTTGATAAAAGAATGAAGAACTCTATTCCATAACTGCATAAAGAATCTAAAAATAAATAAGTTAAAGTAACTGTTGCCTTTCAAAATGCCACATAGCAAATAGTGCTTTAAGGTAATCTGTGTTGCCAACTCCAGACTGCAACTCCAGAGGACTGCTGAAAGTCAGAAGCAGTTGGACAAAGACAATGAATTAGTGCAAAGCTCTAACAGTTAAAAAAAAAAAAAAAAATCAGGAGACTAGCTTAAAAGTCGATTTGAAAATGATACCATTATTTGTACTTTCCTTTTTGTTTCTGAGTCTGTAGGATGGGTTTGAGTCAAATTTTCAAATTGCTCTCTGCAAAGGAATGCCAGAACTAACTTTCTCTTGCAATACAAACTGAAGTGTATCATGCTGGAATTCCAGGAACTGGAACTTAAATGAAAAAGCAAAACGTAGATGCTGCTATGCTAAAAAAAAATGTAAGGACAAATGAAGCATAGTAGGTAGAAAAATTATTTTTTCTGCCTCAGTTTTTAAAGAGAACACTGATGTAACAAAATACATCCTGTAATCTAACAATGATAAGTCATTTCCTTCTCCATCGAGATTTCACTGTTGCAACTTGTAAAGTCCATTGAACTGAGCAGACCTCTCTAGGAATAAAGGTCTTGGGAGCATTCCCATTTCTTCAAGGGAAAAAGGACAACTCATGCATGAGGCAGTGAAGTTTTGGCTGTCTCAGGATACACTCAGTGAAGTGGCTCTTTGTGAGTTATCTAAATCTTTCCAGTTATACACAACTGATATTTCTAGACATTTGGCTTAATGTTTCTGCTCTGGATATCGATGTCTTCTCTGTGAAGGAGAACTGTCCCCATAATTTGTGTTAATTTTCAGCAGTACACTATTTGCAGTGAAATTACAGTGTAATAATTTGCAGTGACTTCCCTGACTTCCAATTAGGAAATGTCCTACTGTGCTTCAGGCAATTTATTTTCCCCTAGCACAGTTTAAAAATATGTCTACAGTCACAGCTTCTGTGATATTATTTCTGTATCAATGACAAATTTCAGGGAACAGTAGAAATGAACTGGTGAGATTTACTAATTGAATGTTTGCCTTCAAGTGGCCTGCTGTTGGTAATGCTGGAAAACTGTTCAAACTGAAAGTGTAGAGTGACAAGAAGCAAGGCAGCTTCTTAAAGATTGTCCTATTTCTCCAAAATCAAAACTGAAAGGAGCAAAATAGTAGCCAATGTATTTCTAAACAGCAATGACAAATATAAGCTTTTAATTTCTTTCAGAAAGAGAAACACAAAGCAAAAGAAAATACCAAAAACCCCCTGCTCCTCTTCTGCTTTCTTCCCACTCCCTCCTCCTCCATCCTAACCTCAGCTGCTCTACAACACAGTGTGTGTGCTGGTATTACCGGAACACAGGAATTTTCATCTGACACAGTTTAACCACTTCCCAAATTAAAATAGGCTATCTCAGACCTTTTTCTGGCTTTAACACTGTTGACGTAATTGGAGTGGCAAAATTCCCTGCAGAGACCAGGCCTCAGTACAAAACTTGAGACTGTAACACTGAAGACAGTAGAGCTCTGATTTTGTTCATATTCTCTAGCATCACTGACAGGTACCATTAAAACAACAGGATTCCTTCCTTAATCATTTCTCATCCTAGAGCAGTAATGACTTCACCATGTTCTTCTGTAAATGGCTAAAGGGAGGAAAGAGAAAAGCCCCAGCACCAACAGGAGCAGAGAGTACCAACAATTCCTGACAGAGTTCATCCTGAACTTTAGATTCAATTTTAACTGTCATTAAAAAATATTTTAAGTAACATTCTACAAGCCTGAAATTCTGTGCTTGTTAAAGTAAAAGTGAATGCTGTAAATAATGCCAGATGCCCTGAACTGAGTCCATGACTGAGTTCATTCTTGAACATATGCTCCTATATATAAATTCTTCATATCTTATGTTCACTGAAGTAAATTCTAAAACCATGAGTTCATTTTACCACTACTGCATACAGTCTTGTCCAATGGAAGTATTACTGTCACTTGATCCACCACTTCTCAGTCCGCCACACAGGGAACACACCAGCAATGTTCATCTTTAACGTCTCCTCCAACCATCATCTCTGTAGCCACTGCTCTTCCAAGATGATATAAAACCACACCCTCTTTTGGCAATAGATATTTCCTTTTAACAATAAAAGATAAATTAAAGAGGATATAAGTCCATGGTTGATCAAGAACACTCATGTGTACAGCGTGCAGCAGGAAGGATGCTGAACTGTAAGATGTGTTTGAAAGAATCAGAGGAAATGGTGTCACCATCCTCACCAAGAGGTTTTGATCTCAGGTGGGAAAAAGGAAATTCAAGACTAATCTGGACTCATAGACAGCTTAAGAATACTGCTGAAATCTATGAGATGTTCTAAATTCTAAATATTTACCAATTTACATAAACACTCAGTTAACTGAAGGATATTATACAGAATGGAAATGTCATGGAGGAATTTAAATACCTATTTAAATACTCCTCACTATCTACCAATTGTAATTAACTACATGGCTACTGCTCATTAGGAGACATATTTAAATCCACCCAGTTTCTCCCAGTACTGGAAAGAAAAAACAAGGCCATTGTCTGTGGAAAACATTTCTGTACCTCTCTGTACTCCAAGGACTTTGCTGCCCAAGTAATGGAATTACTTCAAATGAACGTGTCTGAAAACAGAATATTTGGTGTTTTTAAATAAGCTATTGATTTTCGCCTGAGATTTTCAAGATGAGGTGGCAGAATGAGGCAGAAAATGCACAGAGATGATATCCAGTGATGTTATCCAGCAGAAGTTTGGCTGAAACAAATATTGGGTGCTTAATTCCTAGTTTTCACAGATATGAAGGTTGTTGATTCCCATCAACATTGGTGAGACTGAAGTACTTACCTACTTCAAGTATGTTGCTCTCGGCTCATTTAGATTTCTTAACTGATCAAACCAGAGCACTGCTATCACCAGTTAATTTATTTACAGTCCTCAGAAATCCAGCACACATGGTTTGCAGTCTGATTAGTACACAGTTGGACACCCAATTAGGATACAATGCAACACATTTATCAAGAATAAATGGAAATAAATTTTTCTTGGAAAGTCTGTGGAATAAACAAAGGTAATTATTAAGTAATTTTTTTGAATATAAAATAGATAAGAATCAGAAGAAACGCGGAGTTTTCCTTCATTTTTTTCATTGGGAAATAATTAAGCCAGGAGTTATTTTTTCCAAGGAAGCAAGACTGATGTTGTGAATCACAATATTAGGTCTTAGCGACAAAGAATTTCCGCCTCTTGTTTTCAGGAAGACCTTATTTTAATTTTAAGGGGACTGACTGCATTTTTAATCAATTCCTTTACATAAACCAACATCTATTATGCCCAAAATGAGATTATAACGTCTGTATAGAAACTTGCCCCTTTAGATCCACACAACTTTCTTGCTTAGTTCAAACTCCAGGAACTTCAGCAAGAGACTGACTGGATAAATTGATGAACAAGCTATTCAAGTTTCAGAATCATGTGACTTTCTATCAAGAGCAATGTAATTGTTTAAAAATCTGCTGACAGTTTTGTCCCAGACACTGCAAAGCCATGTGCCACTCCCTTGCTCTCCATTCCAGCTCATCTTTAAAGTATCATGAAAGCTGAAATCTGTCACTTTCAATCAGAGAAGGGCAGTGCATGCTATGAAACTCTGGAAGCTGCCCTGTACCACAGGAGGAAAGGACTGCACAGCAATTAATGCCCTCAGTTTTATTCTTTATTCTGAAATATTGCACTACGATCAAAAGTGAAATATCAAAGTATGACAACTTTTCATTTCATAAGAAGCAAGATTCAAATAAACTCGTCATAGCAAGGGTAAACAGTGCACAGTTTAAGGCTCAGCCTTTTAACACATTTCAGCAATTTGTCTGCAGGTTTTTGAAGGGCTTGTGCACAGGTAACAACTGTAGTTTTATACAAAACAGCTTTGTCTACTGTATGTGCTGGTTAGAGAAGCAGTAGCTGTGGAAAGAACAAAAGATCATTGTGCATCTTCTCCCTTGAAGTCACCTGGCAATTTCGCCAAATCAAAGATAAGCTGACACAAAAGAAGTCTCTTCCCCCTACCTCCTCTACCCTCCCATCTGCCAAGAAATGCCAATCTCCTCTGATTTTACTCCAGTACTCATTAACTTCTTTTGCCCCTTACATGTGTCAGCCAGCCTCAGGCTCTTCACTGAAAGATCTTGTGGAGCAATAAAATGTTTTCTTCTGATTGTCATCCCATACTGGATGTCCAGACTTGCTGTGCTCAGAAAACCATAGTAACAGTGGATGATATGTCAGTCAGTCCTCTCACATTATTTAATAGCTTATATAAGAGAGCACTTATCTTTTGTATGGGATGAGTGTAGACCTTAATCCCACTCTTTCTGTAGGTGTCACAACCATTCATTATAAAGCAGATAGGCTGTTCCACAAGTGTGGCATACTTGAGGTTTATCATGCTCCAGCACCCAGATCGTTCTTCCAGGTGAATAATGTAGTTTGATCTCTTCTGTCCCACCCTGAGGCCTTGAACAGATGCAGTGGTGTGCTGAGAGCTGTTCAACCTTTGTTTTCTTAGTTCTCCAGCCAAAACCATACCTGTGACAATAAAAAGCATCAGTTTCAACACAAACACTTGATGCATTGCTAGGCAATGTTTGGACTCTTTGTAATACACTGATTTGTTTTTCTATTTAAATAAATAAAACTAGCACAAATGGTTTTCCCCGTAAAGGAAATAACACCAGGGAAGAAAGGCTGGAGTTGTGAGGTTGCCTATCCACACATTGAAACATCCCCAACACATATTTGCCTGTACAAATATGGCACTTCAGTAGAGAGATGTGACTGAGCACTGGCTGGAACCACATAGGCTATTTCTCCACATACTCCAGAGCTCCTAGAATGGTCTCTGCTACAGACCTTTTGTTGAGGAGTGAACAAAATCCTTGTGGTTGTGTAGCTGTTATGGCTCTACAAGCTGGCTCTTCAGTTAAGAGAAAATCAAAATACTCTGCTCTCCCTTCTCTCATTTATTTATTGATTTATCCCTGACTAGTGTTGCTTAGATTTTAATCTAAGCTAAAGTGTTTATAAATAGTGATTTTATTAACATCTGTTATATACTTTTCATTCAATCATTCATTTTCATTAAGCATTCACAGCTAACTATGTGTCTGGCAGACTTTAGTGGCAGACTTTATACATAAAAACTTAAATATTGAAACCCATCACTTCTTGTTATGGGGAATGATTGTTCTTAAGAAATTGCAAACAAAGCTCACGTTCTGATCAGAGTGGAAAAGTTGCAAAACACCCATCCTAGATTCAAATTAGAATTTTTATGTTCATGCTAAGATTATTATGTAATGACATATAGGCCAAGTGAATGGGACAGGGCTGTATCATGTATCTGCAAAACATTGTTTAAACCCCTCTTTCCCCATAGAGTACTTTTCCTGGTATATCCAAGCCAGCATGTGTCATACACCTCTATACAAGCTTTCCTCTTTTAGCCTGGAGTTTCCTACAGCTTCCTTTCAAACTTTTCTTTGTTCTTTAATAGCAGTTTCATCTTTACAGAGGGACACTGTGACCTACTTCGACTCACAGACCAAGTTTACACAGCACCAAATGCAAACCCAGACTACTCAAAGCTGTAGGCTAGCTCCTCACATCTGATGGCTGGTGAGAAATACCTGAAAGACCTTCTGCACCACAGACAGCATTTCCTTTTTTTTAATTAAAGAGAAGCATCTAGGCAGTAGGAACACCTCTCTAAGAACCATCCACCTCAGGTTATTTTGGCAATGTTTTGAGGCAGTGAACCTGAAGAAAAGGAACCCAGGATTCACAAATCAATTTTCTGCTGAAATCTACAGAAGAAAAAAAAAAAAAAAGGCTGACTGATAAGGGAGGTAAATTGCAGGGAAAACACCATTTCCACACCATGTACACACATTTCTCTCCTGAAGTTCTGCAGTAAATACACTGGATACACTGGTAGCGTTTTTGCAAATTATTCTGCCCACCTGCTCTGTGCACCCTTGCATATGGCCCTTGTTGTTTCCCCCTCATTATCCTGTTACGAAGTATGAAAGTACAGTTGATCTTAGTGCTAGAAACACAGCCAGACTGCTTAGTAAAGAACTTTAAAACATTTCAAAGGATTTATGGACTCACATTGCTGAACTCTGTCTCCCACAGATGTGTGTACTGAGCTCGCCAGTCACTGAAGCTCTCCTCAGTGCACTCACAGACTATAGGCTCCATTTGTAGGGAGGGGTGGAGGGATGCTTTCCATGTCCTGTACAAATCATCTGTCTTGGGATTACTGTGAATTTTAAAGACGAGAGGACATAGCACAGAAATACAAAATGTGAACATTTCTGTCTCCTTGAGAATGCAATTAACCCTCATACTTGTGCTGTGAAATAAAACTAGTTACACCCACAGAAAAAATGCAGCCATGTGAACAGCTTGGACCACATCTTCAGCATGCACCTGAGCTGAAGATTCTCCAGGCAAAGCCCAGTTTCTGTACTGGTTACTGTTGAATCAGCTGATATCACACTGATAGGCCCAGTGTGAATATGAGAAGAGCTGAGGTCAGTTCTATGCACCTGCCCAAATTCATCCATTTCTGTTCAGCTTGACGCTTCTAGCACAAGTCATCCTCTGCTGATACTCCTTACTGAGCCATCATGCAGCCACACTAAAACTGCACTCTCTGCAGCAGCACTTGAATACAAGTTCCCACAGAGCTCTAGTTTCAGGGAGAAGATGGGACTGGTCCTGCAGGATTTTGTTTTTCATTGTTATGATTTATTTTAAATGAAACAAACTCCAAAATGCACTGTGCTTTGCAGTGGAAGAAGTCTTACATAGCCTTTTAAAGAAATGGCAGCAAATGCTGTCAAAGCCTTGATTCATAATATTTACACAGTAGTTGATTCAGACAGTAAAGGGACAACTACATATCAGAAACCAGGAGAGATTTTCTTTCATAGTTCTTGAATGAACAAACATTGACAGAAGTTGCAGGAAGCTCCTGACTTACTATTTGTCATATCCATGGGGTAAGCAGGGGCTCTAAGAACTCCATCTAATGGTGTTGGTGTCCCCATGTTATGTTTGGTTAGGCAATTGACTCTGGGTTTCACAGGAAAGTTGGGTGCCCTCATGGCAAATCAGGTAACATCTGCTTTGTCTTCCTTCACCAAAATATAAGCTCAGTCTTTAGCATATGGAAATAGACTGTTGCTTCATGCTCATTTTGTTTAAATCAGTCTATTAATTTTTGTACTATGCAGTCATTCTCAAGACAGGCATGACCTCAGTCTTTCATTATTTGATGACTTTCCCTTTGTGGGACAATGTACAGCTCTTCCATGTTGCTCATCACTCTTGGAAAAAGACCAATTTCATGAGTTCTTTGGCTGAGTGAGATAGGGGCAAAGGAAGAAAAAGCCTTCTTCATTGCTTTTTAGGGACTGAACTCTAGTCTTGCTCTCTACAAGCTTGGGAAACTCCAGATCATTTCTGCCAGCACAAATAATGAAACCTGAATTACATGCTTCTGTGAATGCAAACAGTGGCACAGGAAATTGTCTAACCCTTGAGAAGGTTAAAGCGTAATTTCTTAAGACAGTGAGGTGTTAGCCTCTTCAAAATGTCTACAGAGCATTAGAAGGGTTTCAAGTGAAATAGGACAGAATGAAGCAACATCTCATCTTTTTCCATTGCTATTTATTGCCAGTGAAGTGTTCCTATGCATCTGTAATGTCACTCATTTCTCTAGGGGACAGGAAGCTTTAGTGTATATTTCCAATGAGACAGTTTCTAAAAATCAGTCTGAATGCATCATTTTGACCTCAGCATTTAAACCTTATTTCCCTGCAGACTTGGAGGCAGAGTGAAGTTGTTGGGTGAGACTCACAGTAAGACTGGCACATGAAATTTGCCTGTTTCAGCAGGTTGGGGCAAATGATGAGGTCAGCAAGCTGCTGCCCACAGCAGAAGGAAGAGCCCTGCCCTGCTGCTGGCTCTGCCTGCATGTGAGAACTAGGAAAGCCTGAGCAGCTGCTGCTGGCCATGGGAAGCTTCGGCAGCGCCTGAGCAGGGTTGGGGCTGGGCAGGCTCAGCAGGAGCAGCCCACACTGTTCCCAAATCTTCCCACCCAAACTATTCTCCACCCAAGTATCGCTCTCTCCCTTACCCTCCTTCCCACTGGTGGGAGCAGCCTGCCCTGCCCGGCCTCGATGCTTTGTTCAGTGTCGCTTCAGCCCAAAAATCCAACTCACAAAAGAGTGGGAGCTGAAGAGGATAGACGGACATCCCCGTGGTCCTGCCCTCAGTTGGACCCCACTGCTGAAAAGGAGCAGGAGCTGAGGAGGGTAGAGGGCCTTCCCTGTGGTCCTGCCCTCGGTAGGATGGCTTCTCTTGGGCAGGCCACCCAGTCAAGGTGCTTGAGTTGGGTTTGAACAGCCAGGTGAAGCTAAATGCCCATTACAAATAAAGGTTTATTGTACATCCCTCGCTGAGGTAGCCGCTATCATCTTTCCCATGACAGTGGGGGAAACGAGCCGACATCGGGCCACGAAGGGAACGCCGAGCACTCATGGCACTGGTGTCAGGCAAGACCACAGGGCTGCCACAAAGCAGCAAACCAGCCTCAGCCTCCCCCGGGAGCTCACCACGTCTGCACCGGCCGCACCTGAAGAACCCAGTGCCCCCTTCCCCAGCAACCCGCGTCCCCGGGAGAGGGGGGCTCTTATCCAGCGGCCCGGCCTCTCCTCCCATCAGCTTTCCAGGGGGAAAAACTGTTTCGGGGGCAGGGGCCGGGGAGCGGGGGCTGCCCCGAGGGGAGCCGCTGACGGCGGCCGGGCGCCACATGGGGCCGGGGCTGCCCCAGCGCTCCGG